>MNPL01005958.1:0-15781 GCA_002081605.1 Tropilaelaps mercedesae
ATATATATATATATATATATATATATGGCACAAAGAGAGAGAAAGGGCACTTTTGTACACCGTGTCTCCCGAGAGTGCCAAATTGTGCTTGAAAAATGTCAAATTTTTAGAAATTTCAAGTTGAGGCAAGGCTAAACGGCGAATGATTGTGTACGGTCTAGCAAATAAAAGAACCTCACCATAGTCCGTTGGTAGGACAAGTGGAACTAATATTACGTGCTAGGCCATAGTGGTACACTGCAACTGCCCGTGTCGTCGTTGCCCAACAGGCGCTGTCCTATTAAAGCGTCGTCGGACCAGCGCACTAACTTGTACCAAATGGCCGTCCAATACAGTGCTGTCAAAAAATCACCACGTCGAAAAGAGCTTTTTCGCTTTTGGATTACGTTGTTTGCAGCTGGTTTGACAGAACTCTATGTCAATGAAGGGAACCGGTTTCTAGCAGAATAACGCAAATTCAAAGGAGGAAAACAGGTAATCTAACATGCCTTTAGAACAATATGCTCTATCATATTCTTGAAATTACTGTATTCACGCTTTTAGTTTGCAGAGACCCTGGTGTAACGACAATATGCTTCACAAAAAAAGCGTGTTTTAATTTTTTAACTCAAAAAGCGCCCGTTCTTAATAAAACTGCCCGTTGATATAATCACTTGTGTAAGTGTTCATTTCTTCAAAACAAAGATTGAGTGAAACGTCTCGTACACACCTGTTTCTGTGGTGTTCGAGAATTTATCTTGAACATGAATTTATTAAAAGCAATTACAATCGACAGAAGTTATATGCCAAACAGTCTTTGCACTACGTCATCGTCCCAACCGAAGGGAGAAGATTGAAAATCTTCAACCGATGATTATATTAATGTTTGAAAAACGTCCAAAGATTTTAATTTTATTCTTAAAATATACTCTAGAGTTTTATGCAAATTAACTATTTTAGAAATTTTGAATAAAACCATTTTAGAAAATTATGCAAATGTTCATATATATATATATATATGTGGTAGATGCGCTGGTTAATTATCGCCAAAACAAATATATTCCCAAGTGTATTAGAGGCATATCAGTACCATTTATATTTTCAACAACGTTTACGGACGCGAGACTATAATGTATAAATACACCTCACAACTCACTGTCACGGCGCACTTCTGCTGCAAATTATTTTGGATAGAAATTCACTAAACGACTGTTACCTCACACTTCGGTCATATCCAAGTCGTTCCAAGTGCGTAACGATCACTCTGTAGCGCCCACGTAAACAATACATAATTCTTATGGACAATTTGCTGTGGTAACTCTCTTATAGGCATAGCCCAACCCGTCGGGTATGCCGGCTGGATAGGTTAACTACTTGCTGCTGACTCAGACTGTCCGAGCAGACCGAGCACTCGTTTGTATCTGACAGAGATGGCACAATTGAGTGACCCATCAGGTACAGACGCGGCGGATACATTCATACATTACCGATGCAGAATGGTGTATTCGTTAGCGAATGTGATTCTCACTACTAGAACCGCATGAGGATATGTTTATCCGTAGGTATCTGTCAAACGAGAGTGCGAGTTTGCGATCTACAAACATGTTCTAATGTCGAGGTTTATTATGAAATATCTAGTGTTGTTCTCGCTTCGTTGGTCAAAACACATACAGGGTACTTAGCGATGGCATTATTCGAAACTATTTGGGATTCATTCTGTTCGAAGGCCAGAACTGCTCTAGAAATTGTTGAACAGATAGTTGTATTTTGGCAAATCTCTACCAACTGATGAAAGTTACCGCGTGTCATACTACGTGAGTTAAGCTCCTTTACTAGCTTAAGTATGCATATTAAATGAGGGCATCGGCAGAACGTGGATTGTGAAAAGTTGTACCGTAAATATTAAATGTTGATTGACGGTCAGCCCTAAAAATATTTAACTACAATAGCTATTCGCCATTTAATTTAATGTTTCACTTGTATACACTTGATGTTACTGGAAAGGGTGTCATCGTGTGCCCACAATATTTTGAGCCTACTTTGAGCGGAAACCAAAAACATTCGTCTCCTTTCACAGCAGCCGTATGCATTCGTTCGGGTTAGGTAACAGTAAGAACTCCGTCAGGTTAGGGTAATGTCGACGGTAGGGTACGTCTATCGAGGTCGTATGCTATGGTTTTATGTATCTTGCCGGTTTCGTAAGCTTCAGACGCATGTTCTGTATATTCGCTAAGTCGTTTCGGCGGCTGCAACCAAACGTTTCATCTGACTTGCCGAAGCCCTTGTTTTTCTAAAAATGATTCATTAAATTCACGTCCAGACGATTCTGCATGATACCCTTATCACTCTCGTACAAATGGCTGCTCACACACTGTCTACAGATAGATAGATAGTTCGAGCAATCACAGTACTCACCGTAGATGAACGCCACCGCTTTGAGTGAGCACAGAGTGTTAGGGTTCGTACGCTCACCCAGGCGAGACCTAAGGCGTTACACCATCGTAGATCTCTCGCAGGATATTGATGTAAAACTTTCGTTAAATTTTCACATTTTGTTGGTAGACTTCTTGTCCCATTTCGTTTTGTTGATACGAACGCAAACCACTATGAGCCACGGCAGGTAAAAATTCGAAAAGATCGTTTCCCACTTTTAGACAAAACGTACCAGAAAATCACCTTGACAGATTTTGATTGCAATTGTTGACTTAATCGTTATAACGTTATTACAGGAAGTGCCAACCACAGATACCGTGTAGTAACGCTAGGGTGGTTGCCAGCAAAAAGTTGCCATCAATTTTTTTCAGAAATGGTGAAAAAAGTTAATTTGCACCCAAATTCAATTCGTTACAGAGTGCGCAGTGTCTCTGACACAGCGAAAGTGTCTTGTATCTGTAAGTGGACGAACTGATAATTTGCTCACAATTTTAATGCCGCCGAAGGCGCTGACAAAACTATCACTTAGTTTGATTAAAAAATTATGAAGTCTAATCCATTTATAGACACTCAATCATTGATCATAAACGAGCGAGAACCAAAACAGATTCATGCGGCTTCCATGATACAGTTCAAACGTTTCGTTCACATCAAACTGTACCATCATGAGTTAACATGAGTATTCTGCAACAGCTACGATACCTCTCTCTCTACCCACTAAAGCTGTAGACCTAATCCAATGAGCGTGCCAAACGGCCTTTCAACTCATCCATATCCATTCTTTCTCACCTTATTACTTTGACAGTGTAAAATACGTGAAACATTGAACCAGATGTGCACGAACTTAAACGATACGTCTTTACGTGATTGCCATTTTTGTCTTTATTCACACATGGAAAATCTGGACAATCAATGTCAAGGGCACACATTCAGCGGCGGCGGCTGTGGATAAAAGTGGTTAGGTCAAAGAGAGAAAACATGCAGTGTTCTCAATGCTACTGTGTACTCGTATCTTATTTACGCTTATTTACGATCCATTTTCGATGCGCCACGGTTGACACTCAGCTGGCTCTGAGAGGCAAAACTCTTTCTCGAGTCAGGTCAGTTGCATAGCGCGGGCTTCCTTCATTAGAGAATGATTCTCATTTTGCCCGACAAAACTCTGGCACACCGACGAGGACCGTAAAATGTCATTGTAGATAGCGGCAGGGATGTCCTGCTACTGCAAATGGCAAAAAGTTCGCTCAAACTTTTGTTCACCCATAACAACACCTCCAACCTAATGACTTATTTTGAACAGGCCACCACTGAATGCGCATGTGCGCCGGAAAGTTTGTCCGTCGGAAACGGTTCTAGCCAAGCACAGAACAACACGCTGGTCCTCTCTAAATGAGATAATTCGGAAAAATCCAAGGAGAGGCTTGTACTCCATTTGCTGAGTGTTCCTCAGCTTTTGTTCGTGGTGCCAGCTTCTCGTGTAGTTGACGTCGGGTGCACTCAACTAACAGAGAAGATAAATTTCAAGTTGATTATCGACTTGAGCAAAAGTTTCGAAATCAAAATATGCAAGCAAAAGTTTTGCTCAAGCGAAAATGGGAGAACCGTGTGCGTGCTCTCGCAAGGCCACTGCAAGGATATGCCAACATATTCATAGCTGACGGCAGGTTCTCTCCATAGCCTTAGTTTTCAGTCGAATTCACTATTCGTTTGTCCACAATATCGATTGATACTACACAAACGTCATCACGCCTATAAGGGCTAACTCAGCCTAGGCCGCTAGAACGAGGCTGAGCTTGACTGCCCATCAAACACGTTGGACAGAGCTATGCTATTTTAGCAATCGCGTGATTACGCAGTACATAAACATTCTATAAGTGCATGCAGAAATACTGGTGCCTAAACAAACTCATGTGTTCTTGCAAATACATTTCTCCCTCCCTAGCTCAGTCTCGATTTCAAGAGATCACACTCTGAATTTGCTTTTATGGGTCCACGCGGTATGAACGAGTTAAAAGGACAACGTCTTCTTATTTTAATCCGTGTATGGAAAACTGGTCGCAGTCCAAAAAGAATCGAACAAAGGTAGAACTTGAAAATGGTCTAGGAATGAGCCTAAGTGGATTTGATTAGGTATTAGGCAAAAAAGTCTTGTCTTTTTTTCTAACCTAAAACGAAGTTTCTATTAAGATATTTTATGTTTTACTGTCTCCCACGAGTCTAAAACATCGGAACAACAAAAGACGTTGACCATCTGGTCGAAATCTGGGCACGCAAGGATGACCTACACCGACACTCGTTATAAAGTTCCGTTGCTCTTACATTAAAAAAGTATGTTTTATTGCTGTGCATAAAGCATGATTCTTTGAGGTATTTCGCTTCGTACCTTAAGACGTTATTAAGCTTTTAATACCTGAAAAACTGAGGTGGAAAGAAGTGCAAAAAATTAGTGAAAATATTGCGAAGAGTTGCTTGGCAAAACGTGTTGGTAATTTCATATGTCCTGCCATAATTGGATAACAGAAACGTGAACATGGGATGTGAAATTTTTATAGCCTTTGCACAGCACTTTACAAGAGCCTCTGCACTCTGTCAATTAAGCTGATCATTGACTACACAAGATATATGCTAATTTATCGTTGAATCTATGACAGCTCTAAAGAGCTTAAAATTAACTCGATAAAGAACCATTAGTGCTTTCACACCGCATGAACGCTCAGCTATGCAAGCATAGGGATTTACTAAAACACAGTTCGGAAGCGACATTATCATAACACGGCTTTGGGCTGTGAGTTATTATTGTTACAAAACTTTAAATAAAAAATTTATGCTTCAGCGATTCAGCATCAGATTGCGATTGACATTATACAAGCACAGTCGAACAGTTATCTAAACCCCTGCAACATATCAACTAATATTGCGGTTTTGCGAGAGACGACCAATTTAGTACGGGCAAAAAGAATTTCAAATATACCTATCCACTAACCAGGGCCGATTCGGAAAAGGGTGGACATCTAGAATCACCGCTAGTTGATGCCTCAATCAAACATTGACAGCTCTGTGTAGCTCAGTAAAGGCCCTTCGACCCGTTGGGTACGATCGCCTGCTTCAGTGTACCTAACTCCATTTGAAAACTATATATTATCTGTAACGTCACCGTTGTAGCTGGTGAGGTGTGCACAATGTATGAGAACGCCATTCTCAACACTTCTCGTATACAGCGGTCGGACAGAGGTATGGAAACCATTGAAAATGACTGACGTTATTCTCTTTCTCCCATTCTCTGTCTCTTTTTCTTTGCCTCGCTCTGTCGGGCCTGAATTCGTATTCTAGAGAAGCGAAGGACGCACTTCCTGAATGATGTAGCCTGAATTGGCATCTAGTCCGCACAAATTCCCGACCAGCGTTCATAGCTTCCACTGGCCTTTTGTGATCCTCGACCGTTGACAAGGAGATCGTTTCATTTGTACGAGTCGGTGTCGTAGAGGGATCTGCCGGAATGCAGGCGCCAGCTGGCGATGGACCATTAGTTTCTACGTGTGAGGACAATGAGCATCGGTTTTACGCGTGCGGCAAGATTGATCGGACAGTTGACGTTTAGGATGTCGGTTTTTCATAGGAGAATTGTCAAACGTATCGAATCGGTTCAGCGACGTTCAGTGCCGAGCATCCGACTTGAAGAACGAAAAACTGAAGTTGGCAGTGGACGTTCCGATGTTAGTCCATTTAGCTTCCTCTCTTAGCCTATACTTCCCTCTTCTTCCTCGTCATCTCTCGCGGATGGCTACTAACCCGGTATATTAAAAAAAACTGACGAAGTGTTTCAAAGTACAGCGTTAATGATAGCACGTTGCCATTGCCACATGAAGTCGATTGTGAGGAATTCGATCACGGTGTATGAGACGCAGGGTTTCCATTCACAAAATAGCGACTGCGACGAGATTCCCTCTCGTTTCTGCCAAACCAACAATCTCAATCGGCAAAGTGAAACTTCCCGGGAGTTATTTCGACAGCAGACGTGCACATCCGTCGCTTCTACATTCTTTCTCCAGACTCTATTCAACTTTACGTTCGCATGACAGCGACCGCATTTTTCCGGCATGTTGGCTTTAGCCTGACATTTTCTCGTCGCTGTGTTCATCTCTACTCGAATTGCTCTCGACACAATCACACGCGCTGGGTCGGCATTCTTTGACGGCCAGGCCTCCGATTTAGACTTTTAAGCTTTATTCCGCGGATCCATTGCGCTATTCCGTTCAGGCTGCGTCAGAAATTCGGAGGCTGCCTGCCGAGGCCAAGATCGGCCGATGTGATACACCGATGTGAAACCGACGAAGAATTAAGTGCCGGTACGCAGAGGTCATTTGGGTAATGGCTTTCATCAACCCGCAAAGCAAACGCAGTCGTCGCAAATGCCTAACTCAGAGATGATTACCCTGCTTTCAGGAGAAAACAGCATCGACGGAAACGGAAAGTGAATTTTTCCGACTTTCTTAACGTATCGTTCATTGTTGACTGAGTGGGGAGTATATGGCCACGCACAGGATCGCTGGGGTCTCCAACCCTGACGGATAGACCTCATTCATGCACTGTTTTCAAACTTCGTCACGCTTGAGGGCGGCGAGCCTTGCAGCTGGACGAAGACAGCTCCATAAATAGGCTAAGCATATCGCCGATGCTGTACATCGTCTAAATGTTAGACATGGGTTTAGGTAGAAACCCATGTCTAGACCAGTTGCAAAACAGCCTATGTGAAGATAGCGACTTCATCAAAATAGCTACCAGCGATTTCGCCGTTGGTAGCAACTCCGGCACTGCACCGATAGCATCGCCTAGAGCTCAGAAGTGGCAATGGTGTCTCGTTTTACCATAAAGCGAATGCGTTCTCCGTACTGTTTGTATTTGGTCTTGATTGTAAGAACAGTTTGCTCGGGCAAGTCATTTCGTGGAACGTCACGGTCGAACGATACACTCGACGTCGATTGCTGGTGGTCCAAAGCATCCTTATCCAAAAATCATATCGCGCAAGGAGCAACGAAGGGCACGATTTAGCCAAGACTATGCATGAGTAGCGCGAAACGCCGGCAAAATGAACTCGGACCTATCTACAGTGGCTACTCTATCGAACATCAACACGAAATGCCCTCACCGCATAGGAATCGCTAGTCCTTAATGTGTCCTAAGCATTGAACTGTTGCGACCCAGACGAGCTGAACGTTTGTCAATGAACACTTGGCGTTGGACGAAGTGGGCGTTTCATTATGTTGCAACTGTAGTTAAGCGCTACGTACTAAAGCAAAGCGAGAGCACGCCTGAGATATCCTTGGAAGTCTCAGTCCCGCAGACAGGCCCATAAACGGTGCATTCATGTCTACGAATACGGCATAACCATGATTTACGCTATGGCCGCCGGCCCTACACTGCGCGTCCCTCAAATGCGCTCTAGCGACTCGGATGGTTAATAAGGAATCACTTGTTTAACAGCATCTTGTTGTTGCACATCCTGCAGTTACGCTTACGATAAACATCATGGAGATCGCATAACGGAAATGTTCCAGCATGGCGGCCTCGTGCCGTCGCCGGCCGCTAAACAAGTCGTTGCCTTGTTATGCAGGGCCATTTCTGGGGGGCTACGATGCGATACTTGAGGGCAACGTTAGTTGAGGTGAAATAGGCCAACCCATGACCTCATTGGCCTCATCGTGCGGTAGCCGAACCGATTACGATCTCGAGATGTTTCCCTGGCGACTGGCGGATTACCGATTGGCCGTCGGGTCTTAGCCGGGGCCAAAGAACGCGTCGTTTTCGGAAAATGTTGCTTCCGAATAATGGAAACGGTATTCTGGCCTGATTAACTGATCGATTGGGCCGGTGACATCGTGGACGTCAAATACTGGCTAAGAGTCAGCACTAAAAAAATTGAATTGGTTTTGCTGAGGGGCCATGGATTAGGACGAAAACAGGCCATAGGTGGACATATAGGACAGGCCACCTTATAGGCTGCCAATTTCGATGAGACACACTGAACTGTCCAGCTTACGTACTCCGTTCGGCATTAGCTTTCGCGGATTTGCTCCGAGCACATCCGAGAGCGTCCGAACAGTCCAGTAGACAATGTATTTGTTGAACAACTCATTTTATTGAAGCGTGTTCCACAGGCCGATCAGCTGCGCAGTCACGGATTTGCGTGCGATCCAGCTGACGCACTAGAAGTGTTCGAATATATCGAGTCATTATTATGGCAGCAAATTTTAACGCCCGTCTGTTCTCCTACGAGAGCGGAATATCGGTCAATAGTAGCACCTTAGAGAACCAGACACGCCGACATGTCCACGAGCAATACGCGACTTTCGAGAGGGATACTAAGCGGCATAGGCAAAAGTTGTCGCCGGGAACTATCGGATCGACGAAGGTGGCATCGAAGAAATCCTCCATTGGCGTAACTGCGACACCCATTACCGAGCTCAATTACAGGAGTGTCAACGGCATCTGCAGAAGTTTTATGAGACTTTCGCACGCTGTCCCTCTCCCTTTCGAATTAATTGCGGGACGATGCGTTGATCAACATTTTATGTTAATTAAACGTGGATGGACCTAAGGTCAAACAGCTGGTGATCGGCAAACTGTAGTGTCACCCTGACGCACCTCGAGAACACGCGGGGGACGGTGGGGGACATGGGGTCGATAGCCGTCGTTGCACAGTTACGTTCATAAAGCTTGCCTCGCGACGCAAGAAGAAATCTGTGAATCTGTGAATGTTCAGCTTCTAATTGATTTCAAAGTCCCGCGCGAATTTCTGCGGATTATGCACATAGCACGCCTATATCAGAAAACTAACGAAGTGATGGACGGCCCGGTGAGTCCACGAAATTGGCCAAGGGGGCGACGTCGTAAGATCAGGGAGAATCAACTAAATTTCATCAGGTAACGTTTCCGTTGACGAGCGTCTCGACGCTAAAAGCATCGGGTCTAGCATATCGGAGCGATGGGCGAAGTACTGCTCTTCTTTAGAATTAACTGCGAGCACCAAGCGGAGCTAAACTGTTCTTTCATGTCGGATGAGCTCAGTGTCCAACGATTGTTCATTGGTTTCTGGTAGCTGATTAATGGAATGAAATGAAATTTCTTCAAAAACGGAGGTTTTGGCCATTCACAGGTTTCTCACATGCATCTTAGCTGGGTACAAAACTTCAGATACGACTTTCCGCATCCAACCTGTCATCGGTGTCCACCTTGCATCGACGCAGGCGCAGGGCGCCTCACAAGCGGACCTCAAGGTTTCCAAACCGTTACCGCATATATGTAGAATGGACCAGCCTTCGTTCGCACCCTGGGTCCATTTACATAGATGGTGCCCGCTTGTAGGGTTCCATCGCGACCTGTGATAATCAGACGAGGCGTCGTATCATGGAAATGGTACCCTTAGGAGCAGTCTTCCAATGCGTACCTCGGTAGCTCCCTAGGGGGAGTAGTACGAACTAAACGGAGAATACTCGCAGAAGACCGACGAAAAAACAGAAGTTCATCGATACACTACCACGCGAACTTATCAGTGTTCGGTGATGAGCACGGCAACCGGTAAACATTGCAACGCCATCCGGAACAAATTGTGTTTGCGGTCGTTCCATCTCCCCTCGGAGTTCCCCCTCAATTTGTCAAGACGGAACTCAGGAAGCATTTATCATTCCACCACTATGTATCCTGTACCTATCCAGGATCCGTTGTGCTTGTGAATTGATGGATATTATTTCACCGCATTTTTTACTGTTTCTTCGGAGCTCCTGTTTCACTTACTCCTACGGCATCCAACGAGGCGCCGTGCTCCAGCAGAAAAGCACATTATTATGAGCTTTGGCCATAGAAAAGAACGCGCAGTGGCTGTCCGCTTTAGCCCAAAAAAGCAGAATTTACCTTTAATAGGTTGGATAGTCAGGTTGGTTAAATAATTTTCCGCCGTGTGCCTTCGGTCTCGGTCCATAATAGCCGTTGAGCGCTATATAGAAGAGACAACTTCACAGAACGACAGAAGGCGCTTGCCGGTGGTAGATCATGGTTTTTTTGTCGCGCGTGGAAGAGACGACAGATGGGCACACAGGTGATGTGTGAATCATGGGCGCTTAAATTAAACGCTACATAAAAAATGTTTGTGGAATGCAGCGCTAGACTGACAAGGCACTGGTTTCACGCGCGAGTGCATTCCTGGTAGAGTTCGCTGGAGATGCTTCCAAGTATGCATGACCATATCGTTTAATAAGAACAACGGCTGCAGTGGTTCTACTCGCGTAACTTGCCAGTCGATCCGTAATTTCGGGTCTCGAACGATTTCCGTCGGACGTAGTGTGAATCTCACGAATCAATTTCGGGTAGCAAAACAGTTTTTCTTCTGCAAAGATGTCGAATGGGTACGTCTCGACACGAAGCGTGGACCTTAATCGGTTCCCACACGCTGCACCCCCTTGGTGGGTTGTTCTCTGATCGATATCTACTTTCATTTCCACTTGGGTCGAAGGATTTATACAGACCGTGCGACCAGGATGACCCATCACCGACAGTATCAGAGCAGGACGGACAGCTAATAACTGAAGCATCGCTTTGGAACGTTAAATGTTGGCTAATGGTCGGCTCTAAAAATATTGTTGATAAGAGATGGAAAATGGGATTGTACCACAATGTCATCGAGATATTTACGTTTTTTTTTCGGTTCTTTCATTTTCGACGTTTCTCTAAGGGAGTGCCCTTACTCGGTTAGCTTTGCTTCCGGTAAGAATCTAACGGGAATTCTCATTGGATCTGATTCCAGCTAAGGGCTGTGTCTAGGGGCATCGTACGTCGACAAAATGCAGCAATTTGGTACGGTAATTGCTACGGCGTCTAGGTCATCGCGAGATGGCGAGAATCAGGTTGTCGATCCGGGCCCTATTGGACTTTCACTCGCCAGCATCAAAGCGATGTCGAAAGTGTTCTTTGTAGGACTCATCGCATACGCCATTGGTGAGTAGATTGTTTACGATGATCGTGCTTCACAAATTTTCAGCAATTCGCCTCGTAACGGCTGTTGTTTGTATATATATATATATATAGAATTTATTGTTTAGAGAAGCTTGTGCCCAAGAAAACATGATTGTTTCATATACAGAATTCTTGTATGCTCAGCTAGCTTGTTATTATTATTCAGCTCATTCATTAATATTGAAACGGTTCTCTTCATGTTCATTGGTTGCTCTACAGAGACCAAAAACTCTAACACAATTGTGACACAACTCTGTCGTGATTTTCTATAACTTCTTTCTGACCTTCTGCCTGTCGTGATTTTCTATGACTTCTTTCTGACCTTCTGCTCTTACTGTAACCTCTACGACATAATAACACAGTGATGATAACCATACCGCTATCTATATAAACCCTTCTTCGAACATTGCTACCGAATGGAATGTGCAGTAGTAATCTCGTCTATCACATGGGTTGTGGTACGAAGCCGGTCCTCGATACCCTTGTCGAAGCAAGTTCACCTCTAGAGCACAAAAGCGAAGAAATACAACTGCCTCACATGTAATTTCATCTCAAAGGCACTTCACTATAGATGACAGAGACCACTCACACAAAGATAGTAATTGATTATCGGTTAAGGAAACAAATTGGCTGCATCAACAACGGGCAACTACACTTTCTTTCCACGCCTCCTCTACAGGGATTGAGGCATACTCGATTGAGATCGGCGTCCTAATCAAACATGATAGTGACCCATCCGTATAAGATCTCACAGGCCAGCATCTGTCAAAGCAGCTGCGTACGCAATCCGTCCCCAGAGTACATTATCCGTTCGATACATGCCATCTCTCTTCGGAGACACCAATGTTCTCAGACGCCAGACACCAGCCCCTTTCCGTCCTCCTTGAAACCCCTCCAGAAGCGCTCCTCACCGGGTCTTTGTCGTGGGAGGGTTGCATTATGGCCTATTATTTTTCTTGTTCTACCCGCCGATTAATGTACCGGTTTTTTCTAGCGTATTTTTTTCGTTATGACTGTATCGCTACAATCGACCACTTCGTATGTAAAGCATTATTCTTGTAGATCATCAATCGATTGAATTTTCGTTATCTGATTGATGGCGGCCTGTATCCAGATACTTCAGCATCGACTAGGCTGAATCAAACAAGACGCTAATGAGTCGTAGGACTCGATATCAGTGCAGTAACACAGAGTATACTGTGAAAAATATAAGATTAATAGGTTAACATTAAAATTTTCATGTTTAGCTTCTAGTACATTAGTCAATGGCAGGCGCCACATTATCCTGAATCCCAGGCATATACTTCTAATACACTAATTAAGCTATCAATTAAGCTACCGCTTAATAATCAGCGATTCGGTGACTATACGTATGTTGAAGCACACCATATGGCAGCACACCTATAACTGAGTATTAGTCAACAAAATATCGATTAAACAAACATGAATGGAGTTACTCCTACCTCCTATTACCTTCAAAAAAAGTTTCAGACGCTCTTTAACCCGGACCAATAGATGTATTTTCAAATTACAAATAACACATGTTGTCTTCGGTGGTTTTGACTGTCGAAATATGCTACATGATCGAACGGTTGGCGGCGTCGTTGCTGCTGTCACTAGAGCGTCCCACCGAAACTGGCTTCTCTAACGAGACGTAAATATCTGGTGTTTGCTGTGTGCTTTATTACAGGCTATTTCGGCTTCTCACCATCATGGCTGATTCTTGGATCCATCGCATACGCCGTACGTCGCCACATGTATCAGCAGTCGAAGGCAAAAGCGTCCTTGCGCAGGCTTGTCCTGGACAAGAAGAATATCTCAACGCTGCTCGAAGACCTCCCCAGTTGGGTAAGCGGCCTTGTGCATATCTCAACCGAATAGTTTCGTAGTTTCACCAGATTTTCTGCTACGTTTCGGCCAAATAGAAGAAAGTTTCGGGCCAAATAGAAGAAAGTTTCGTGTTTTCGGCGATCGCCTCCTCCAGATATATGCATGATCTATCGTTAGCCCTTTGGGAATTTGGCTTATTGTATGGTTTACAGAAATTTCTCAGTTTGTCGAGCCGTCAAATCACATGCGGTCCATGATACTGAACTAATAACAAAAAGTATCCAGTAAGCATCATCAACGTCCGTAGTTTCATAAAAGGTCTATCCTTAGATTTGTAAATTCCCTCAGGTAACATTGACACCGGCTTTAGTGCGGAGACTTAGCGGATAGCCCCAAGATGGCCTCCGTGTACGAAGTGAGCACCACCGTGTTCTCGTTTTAAAACTCTGGGGCGCATTTTATCCCATGAATCGACCTCAGTGCTACTATGGGAGAGCCAGCATGTAGAAATGGCAAGGTGGCGACGTTTTGACCGAACTGTAATAGTGGCATTTACCGCAGGTACTATGCATGGAATCTACCGACGAGAAGATGTGGTGTAGCCAGAAAGAAAATTTGCGGTACGGGTCAGACATCCGTCTCCAAGCACATCCGTATACAGAGCATGTCCCATACAAAGCCGTTACTGCAATCAGAAATCTGATTGGAGATTAACGTTTACAGCTAGGTCGAACGCTTTCCATAGCACACATTTGTCGGTAGTTCCCCACATGTCTGAGTGTACAGGAGGCAAATTAGTTGGACAGAAAACAGGCAGTACTTCCCGTATTTAGGGCAATCAATTTCCCAGAGAATTCTGCGCTCCCTGCCTCGTAATATCTTTCGTAAAGATCTTTTTCAATGAGTGTCCACATTAGCATCAGAGCATTAAGCTCGCTGTGCATCGCCAGTTCCTCCTTCGCTCTGGAGTTTTGATATTATCTCAAACAAATGCTTGCAAATGGGTCGCTTGTAGACTGCGGGTTCGTTAGTTGTTCGTTCCTATCCATTATTAAGCAGAAGGCGTCTAAGCTTTTCTTTTCTCAGCCTATCCATTTCCAGCGGGATTTCTCGGATTAGCTTGTCGCTTTTACCGCGCTGTTGTTCATTTCCACAGATATATTCAGTCGAGGAGGTTTTTAGCGCCGTTTTTGAACGCCTGTTTGAGCATCCAGTCACAAAATTCTCTCTTGCGTTGCTTGAAAAACCGCTTAGTCCAGCAGTGTGTACTCCTGGGTACACTCTCCTGGGCAAGGTAGGGTATGTACTAACTAGGTTAAGCTTTTCCGACGTGTTACAGGGATCTCTACAAGTTCCTATTGCCGCTTAGAAATTACGTGGGATAGGCCAGATTTCCAGCATCCTTTCCATCTAGTCAGCGATGTTCGGAGAAACGTCCCGAATTCTTCCGGGGCAGCCTTATAGGACGGCATGGCATTCTGTTTGCGAGCTGGCTATAATAAACTTCCATTCCTAGACTTTTGTCTCAGAAGTACTTTCCCAAAAAGCCTTACCTGAAGCTTTCACGGACGGGGTAGTAGTCAGAAACAGCAGTGCCACAATGTCGTCCCTATGGTACGCTGATGAGGGTCGCAATAACTCCTCCTTTCTAGCTGTCTCCCTAATTCACCCCGTTTTTTAGTACACCCGAAGTCGCATGTTACGCACAGTTTTTTCCAGTACGAGCCGAACTGCGGCGTCAGTTCATCGTATACAGTGCTTCCTACGGAGAACACTAGCGCAGATATCGCTGTTAGTCTGAGAGCCGTCGATCTGAAATTCGTTAGCCTGAAACGCCAATATCACTGTCCATGCACACATATCTGAGACCAGAGGGCATAGGTAGACGATATTGTGCAGCACAGCCCGATTTTAATGCGACCGTCCGTGGCTTTGAGAGTGTAACGACCAGCCAGCGTTTCTGCGCCTTGACCCATTATTAATGCCCAGATCTGTCCAATGGTCCGAGGGCCAGGTCAAAAACGTCGGCCGTGCTGATATTTGCATCTCGGATGCCAAAGCCAAAGTCACAACAGCTATGATGCCGGCTCGACGTTCCCCGATTCTGTTTTGCGCTTGCGAGGGTGGCGTTTTGGCGCCGTCAGCACCATCCTTCGCTGCTTTGCTGATTCGCTTGAGATCTGCGGGACAAGGGCCATTTTAGTATGCTTTAAAAATCGTCCCATTAGCGTCACGCCGTCGTCGGGATGTCGTTGCATTTACGAGTTGCATTCACTAATGCACTAAATTGCTTTCCTCTGTCTCTCTCTATTGCGGGTGTCAAACGTGTCCTTAGCGTCGTCGCGGCATTACTACGTTAAAGCTGTTTGCCGCAATTTCCACAATCTCGAAGGAGATTGTATTTTTTTAATCCAGTGAGGACTCTTGAATCTAAACGCAATCATCGGAGTGTACACAATAAATACTAGCTAAACATATATATATATATATACATATGTGTATATATATATATATATATATATATATATATATA
>MNPL01005959.1:0-20067 GCA_002081605.1 Tropilaelaps mercedesae
TATATATATATATATATATATATATATATATATAACAAATTAAATTTGATTAAATTCCATTTCGCAAAAGTTGGTGAGCTACTTGAGCGTTCAACATTACCTGCTTGATTAGTCCAATACATTACGTTGCACTGTAGAGAAAAAGGTCTAGCCAGCAACGGATAATTGGTCGAAAGCATTTGTGGTAGATAATGCTATCTGACTAGTAGTCAGCTTATTTTATGCTCGAATAGAATAGGAGGAACAATGAAATACTGAAGCAGGTAGGCCCTCGGTGCGAATCTCACGAGGTAAATACAAACCGAATCAGGAAAACAACAATCCGATAAACGTGATAAACAAGTTTTACCTTAATAAACTACGTATGTACACATTTAGCTTCAAAGTTATATCTCCACTACATGACCGAGTACTATATCAACCAGCTAAGAACAGAAACTAACGTTATAGTATCTGTTTGTCTTGTATGTTTGTTGGTGCTACTTTCATTTAAAAACTGCTTTCAGGCTTGATGATTGGTGTATTGGTTGCCGCTGTCATGTGTTTAGCGCTTTTGGTGGAATCTGCTGCAGGAGTTGAAGAGCAAGAACATGCCTTTCAGGTTGGTTCGTCTTGTCAAACGTCAAATTGTTATGGTTTATAAATCAGGCGAAATATTTAACATATATGTAGAGCAAGTGAACTGGAGTTACAAAGTTAGCTTTAATAAGAATTCAGTCCCTGTGCTCCTTAACTGTGCTACTCTATTTAGAAAAATATGGTCCACCATATGTGCGATGTCATACTCATACGCTCTGGTGCGAATATAGCGGACCGTGGACCGAGCTTAAAATAAGCTGCAAAGAACATATATAGTCTATGCATGAGCCAGGCGCGTACCTCTGACCTGAAGTCGATGTAAAGTTTTCATTAGACGGCAAAATAAAGTACTATAAGCACCATAAGTTTCGTATAATTCTTACTGTATAAAATATTTTGAATACTGTGTTTGTCGTGCGCCTACTGAAGTACCTAAGTACTTAAATAACGTGTTGCACAAAATAATAACACCGAATTCAAGCACAGAAAAAAACCCACTCAGATAGTTCGCCGTGTATATATGGTAATCCAGATACCATAATTGTATTAGAGTTTAGTCTCAGGTGACGTTTCTTTGTATTTTCAGTGTAGGTAAAAAGGGTTGACACGTACAGAGAAGATTGCAGAAAAGTAACGTAAGCTCAAAAATACTCTAATCAATCTTAAAAGTAACGAGAAACACTAATATTATTCTCTTTATGCTATGGGCTATGTGCTATGGGCTATTATGTGCCAACATTTACATGAATTCGGGTATATATGAAGTCAATGATTTTTTCGATGTGAAAACATTCCAGTATTCAAACGCGAAATAAATTTACATCAGAAATAGAGTGTGATATTTAAGTATAAAACACATATTCACAACAATATTTGTTCTGTTAATAAAAGCCAAAATACTACTTTAAGATTCTAGAAGGTCACATAGCATGACACCTATGGCGACATATAAGACCTTATTCTTACTGCACCTGTATGCCTGTGAACATTTACAGGGAACAGCTACGAGTCACGGGGCTGCAACTGATGCCGAAATGATGAACGCGATCAGGTGAGAAAAAATGTCTTGCTTGTAATTACTTCTCTGTAATAGTAACAACTCTAATATCAGACACTTTTGAATACATTATTTAAGTTCCATCTCCGAATCAGTACAATAAGCTAAGTAGCCTTAAGGCCTCAGGGTATATTCCCAATCTTTGTGCATTGCATGTAATGGCTGGGCTTGAAAAAATCAGGAGTTTTTTTCAATTATATTGGATCATCCGAATCCTTTGATAGATAGTATTCTGTTCTATATGTAGATCTATAAAGTATTTTCGGGGCGGGCCTTAAGTGAACGTTTAACGTCTACGGCAGTGCTTTTATGGGAATTCCGTGAGCATTCCATGGGCATTACTTCATAAGACGAGCCTCATAGATGTGAATGTGCAGCGGTGAGGTTCGAACGCGGACACCTGCGTGTGACCTCCGGTCGCAAAACGCGTGCACCAAGTCACCGAATTTGACACCTACATTCAAATCTAAAAGACATCAAAATGAGAAAACTGCCAAAAATCGAAGTAGCAACAGCATTGTCGTCTAGGTTAATGCCGCCTTAAGATTTGCATATATTCTTCTGGTAGATCTCGTTGGGCAGATGGTATGCTGACATGACCAAATGCTTTATCAAAAAGTCTATATTCATTTTTCCGGATTTCTACAAAAAACAAGTGTATGATGCCAGTCACATACTGGAAAATATATTTAAGAATAGAGGAAAGAAAAACAAATATAAAAGTGTAGCTATCAGGAAATGATCAAATGACACCTTTAAAGAGATGTAAATATGATTAGGACGGAAAATCAGAATTGACACCTGTTGTGCTTAACAATGCACTAAGAGATACTGACTGGTACACTTCACTTTCAGAACAATTTTACTGCGTTCACTTCGCTCTCCTCGTTACCATGGTGGCGCAGGCCGTAGATACGATTATGTCAAACGATTTCCGGAGGTAAGTAAGTAAGGAGAAAAGCCAAATGATCTTTAAAATCTACAAATTTAACTGTTAGTTTGCCCAAACGACGTAAAACTGAAATATTACTAGTAGTTCTTCTAAAAACGAAATTGGTGCGTCCCTCGTCATTAGGATGAATGAGGGAGATAAGAACGTTGTTAGTTCGACACTGAAGGTTTAAAACCAGTACTAAGAGACACATTATGAAGAGGGATTCATAGTTATAGGCCCAAATTTGGCTTGAATAAAGCTTGCGCCACTGATTCCGATGTTGGAATATTGGTACCTAAATTTGCAATTTTCTTAGCACCCAGTTTGCTACGGTTATTTTAACAAAACAACGCAAATCTTACAGAGACTTTTTTCCCAGAGACATGGTTTTGGTTATCGCGACGTTGGCCGAATGGGTGAGCCGGCGGCCAGTGCTCAAATTACAATTTTCTCTCATAGCTGAGGCATAATAATCTATATTTTTTTAAAGCTGACCATCAGCGAACATTTAACGTCCACGGTAGCACTTTTTGCATTACTTCGTAAGACGGACCTCAGATAAATGTAAATGTGCACCGGCGGGGATCGAACCCGTGCAACTACGTGTCTCCACCAGTCGCACGGCGCATACGAATGCACCAAGCCACCGAGCTCGACGAGGCATAATAATCTAGAAACGTTCATTGAGTCGTTTGTGTTGGAAAAGAACACTGTGCAGTGGTTTTCACGCAACATGAGTAATAATTGTACAAGTACTTGTAATGCGTGTAATAATTATACTTGTAGCTTTTGTCTGTATATGGTGTGGTGCCTCCACCGATGGCCTAGCGTTCGTTTCAGGAGAAGTACTGGCTCTATATTCTACCCTATTTAAGGTTTCTTTCTAATCGAAACTCAGAAATGCTTCCCGCATTACTTAGATCATTCTAGGCACAAAACGAGTTAAGGGTACGAAGAGTATTTCTTTGATCTCTTCAAAGAAGTCAAAAAGACCCTTGGCCCATCTTATGGTTCGTTTCTCTTTATTTTACTTGCAGGAGCTCGCCCAGCTTAAAACTAACTACCGCATCTATTCGTTTTCATTCTCTTTTTGCTACACTTGACAATATTCGAGATATTCCATGTTTTTCTGTTCGTGTACTTCTTTAATGAATGAAACTTAAATGATACCCAACAAACATTTCCATTTTTCCAAACGCGAATATAGCTAACCGGTACCCACACTGTTGAAGTCTCTTCAAGATATGAGCGTCACCGTCACATGATAGCACATTTTATCTATTCCCATAAGCCAAGCTAATCTTCAACATACGCTAAAAATGTTGTTGCAGCGTCTTAGGCAGCGCATGATCCTGGTACGGATTATGCCATGAGCTGTTCGTAAACAGATTGTGAAAGGATGTGCAAGAGTATTTAATAATGCGAAAGTGATTACGGAAATTGGAACGGCTTTCATGTTTTCCTCTTTGCTGTTCTGAATTACTCATGGAACGATATAAATGACTATGACTAAAATCATGCAGGAAATATTAGATCTTATTACCGTGCTCAGCCTCTGCCATTATTGTTACACGTACCAGAAATCAAGACTCGCAGAGTATCCGAACAAAACGACAAAAAACGGTCGAAGTTCGGTTTAACTGGCGGATAGAGATATCTGAGTAGATGAGGAGAACTGGTATGCTACGTTAAAGAGATAAAGGTGTTCTTTAGTGGAATTTGCTCAAAAACGCCCACTGCTTGTACACTATTTATAATAGGTGGAGGAGGACCTAACAAAAAGCAGCGTTTTAGCTTGCATTTAACCAAAACAAGGCACCAAGGTTGCTGTTAAAATTTATTTTTGGAACACTTTTCGGTTAGTTCGGAGAGAGTTGTCGCCCCGGACTGATAGAAAATATCCCCGAGTTCTTCCCTGTGATTTAGCAATGCTATTGGCACTCGTATGTTTTCTCATGGCATGAAGAGCATACGATCGGTAACCCTTCTTATCGCCGTGTAGTCGAGGAACCGAGACTTCTAAATATTTGGTATCTACACAACGCTACCAGTGATGCAGCGGTTAATTTTGCTCTAAGACATATCGAAAGGGTGAAAAATTTACGACTACTGAAGGTGTGAGAATCAATAATAGCATGTGTTGAATTCATAAAAATTTTACGTTGCAGAAAGGCGAGACTGGTTGCTTATCGCCGAAAGCGGCTCAGGTATACGAACCACACTTCAGTTTACGCTTCCCTGCTATGCGTATTGTTAGCACAATTTGGCCCTATCGGAAAAATTTCTTCTTCAGGACGAGTATCAGGTTCCATTTCGGAGAGGAAAAAATGGCTATATAATCCTATTTCGTTACCAGAAGCGCTTATTCGAAAACTATTGATGAGCATCGAACGCGAATTATAGCACGTACCGTTCTAGGAAGATATAAAAACGCTCAAGACATATCAGTTTTCAAGAAATCACACCGGTCCTTCAGCGAAAAGTGGCTTGTGGCACCGGAGTACCATGCTGGACCCAAACAAATTCGGAGAGGCGCTGACGGTTAGCTCGGTCTCCTGTGAGTCCCCTCGTTGTTTCAAGTGTGATATACAGATCAATGGATGTGGGGCTTGCTCTTTTCTTTACCCTCAAAAATCGCTGTAGCCAACATGCTGAGGTTAATAATGCACTCCATCGGCTGGTGGCTAACGTCAGAATTCAGTCTTTTAGACCCGTTAGGGCTCTGTGCTGATAGCGGCCAGATGGACAGATATCCCAGGCTGGGTATCCATCAAGAGCTTGTCGGGTGCTTTCATTGTATGTCCAGTCGTTCCTTCATAAGTGATCAACAACGCGAGGCCGATTGCCAAAGGGGCCGCTGAATGTGGCGACACTGAGGAAGAGAGGAAACACGAAAAATTCTAAGAGAGATTCCACAAGAGACCATTAGCTTTAGAAACTAGGGGACCAATTGATCGAAGTAAGACAGCTTCTACAGCTTTTGAAATAGTACTCAAGGAGATCCATAATGAGAGCTAGATGCTGAGTGAGATTATATATTACTTTAGTCTATTGTGAAAAGATTAAGATGGATCATTTTATGCTGAAAAACACCATTCGTCTCTTGCTATTCAAGCAGATAAATAATGGAATAAATTTTGAGCCATATTCTATACTATGTATTTAATCACTTTAAGGTAGAAGGGCTAAAACGGATCGTTTTATACGGAAAAACTACTAAATTAAAAAAAAATATATTTTTGATCTGAAGGAATAGGTATACAAGTAGGCGGTACAAGGTTGGTTATTTTTTGATAGCTTTGTTAGGAAAAACAGCCGCTCAGATCTGACACATGAAACAAATTACGCAAATGTCATAACAGTAAGTAGTCTAAAAGATTATGATTGATATTCTCACGTAGTTTATCGTAACACTCGCTCTGGTTCAGACGAACTAAGAAGACGATGTTTTTAGCCACCTTCAATTTGTGATAAATTTCTTTGCTTATTTTTATTCTTGAAATGTGCGCAATAATCTTTGCGGACACCATTCCGCATTAGATGAGCTTTCTCATCTAGAAGCATAGGGCTGATAGCTCATCCAGTACATGTCCAAAAAATTTAAATTTTTAAATATTGAGAATGCATTATTCTCAATATTTAAACGTTGCGGCTCTTGTTGCTATTGCGATCCTTTGATCAGGTTAATGCTCGAGGATTCGAGTCGGATATCTTCGATGAAGGCTTTGGAGACTTCAGCCCCGTCAGGCGCCGATAGAGTGAAGATGATACATAACCAGAGCAGCCCCTGGAGTGTTCCGGGGAAAGTATTGCGTGGTAGACACCAAGCGACACGTTTGGACTAGAATAATGAAAATTAAACACAGTGAATGATGTCGTAATAATAGGGTAATCGTCCGTATGCAAGGTACAGTGTCACCAATGTGAGCAAATACAGGAAATAAGCGTCATGAATTGTGTGATATGCGTATACACACTTAGAAGTGTCCAATGAGCCCAAGACTCACCCATAATACGGATTGAGTATATACTAGGTAGAAACATAAGGCGTGTACATTCGACACGACTTGTGATAATTGTCTTCGCGGTCTTCGGCCAAAAGGGAACTGCCCAGAAAATTATTGTCCAGTAAATTCGTGACATATATTCTACTAATGGATTCTCAGACAAAATAACTTGAGTTTCTTTAATTTTATATAAATAATAAAGG
Source organism: Tropilaelaps mercedesae (assembly GCA_002081605.1). Lineage (NCBI taxonomy): Eukaryota > Metazoa > Arthropoda > Arachnida > Mesostigmata > Laelapidae > Tropilaelaps > Tropilaelaps mercedesae. The sequence goes on from MNPL01005959.1 coordinate 6,781, forward strand.
CAACAATTTCCTTCTATTTTCAGAAACGGAACTGCAGCACAGAAAGGTCAAAGCCCAGATGCTGCATTCCGAATTCAATCTTTGGTTTTCTGCAAAACAACCGAACAAACGTTCTGTGACGCGGCGAAACAATTTTCTTTTTAAATTAGGTATCAAAGTACCATTACGTTGTAAAAGAGCTAGCAATGAACTGCGCCATCTAGTGTATGGGCAACAAAGGGTGTTCAGTGAAACACCTACTCATCCCATTTGACCCATCATTTAAAACAGTCGCCGGTGGCCATCGCAGGACCGAAGGTTTAATAGAAAAAGACTGCGGTAGAAGACGTACTTATATGAAATAATAAAAAAAATTATTTTACGATATTTTTAACATCAAAAGTGATATGATCAACGAAATTCCCAAGCCGACCGAACGATGTTATTCCGAAAAAACTCTCTCCAATCAGTAGCAAAGACCATATGTTACATGCAGAATAACACCAGATTTTCTTTCGCACAGCTGTGTAGCCTCTTGTTTTAGAGTTTGCATCAGCATAGCGTGATTGTTGGTACAGTGTCGTCGGCAAAATGAACTGCATGCAAATGTCAAGGTAACAAAATAGGCCTTGAAGCTGCTTGAATGCACCGTAATAGCTTCTTGCTTATTCGAGCTAACAACGCTTTTCCTTTGGAGCAGAGTAAATAACACTAACAACAACAGCAAAAATGTGTGTAGAACGACATGACCACCAACTACCAATAAGAGCCAACTTTAAAATCTCAACAAGACCTAGAACGCATCTCATAAAACAAAAAACTATTCTATAATAATTTCCATTTAAGCATAAGCTTGCTACCGCCAAAACGTTACATGTCATACCCTAGATGAACAACGTGCGCCCGCTCCTAGATACGCCACAAACGTGTACTAGAGGATACATAAGCACATATATATATCAATGAAAGACAACTTACTAGCGATACCATACACATGAATACAATATAAATAAAAATTCAACGTTGCTGGTTCCTCAGGGCAGTAAATCTTATTCAAGTTAACGCATAACAAACACAAAGTTGCGAACTATTTTATTGTGATAACGTTTAGACAGTTGATGTCGTCTAAGACGAAACCAGATGCGATGACAAAGGCAACGCTCGTTGAGACTGTTAAAAAAGGACGCTTGCACCCGATTGAGCTATTTTTCAATAAGGGGTTGAAAGTGTCAGAACTGATAGAAGAAGAGTGTTGGACATACCATATACATGCATGTAGACTCTTCTGATGCCATAAGGAAATCTTGGTTTATTGATGAAACAATTGATTTACTCATGCTAATGCTAGACGCAGAAAAACGCATCGGATTATCCTAAATTAATCAGTGAAAAAATTGAAATCGAATACATTTCTAAATATCAACAACGTTCAGATTTCTGAAACAACGGCAATGAGAACGGCATTCATGCACAGTAACCACCATCTAGAATAGATAAAAATAACTACACGAAACGTCGCAGAACAAACCGTCTAAATTTTCCAACCTCGATTTGCAAGGGTTGATGAAGAACGACGCCACAAACAAACCGATGTGCGAATCACAAACATTCTCTATGTTAGTCATTCTATTTTCAAATGTAATTAAATAAAGTTATATTTATTAGAGATCACTATATGCCCTCGGATGTAGAGCAAATGTTGTCTACGGTTGTACAGTGACCTAGTCAGAATTACAAGAAATAAAATGTCTACCTTCTGTCAAACGCAATCTCACGCCAATGAGGAATTAATGAGCCAATACTGTTTATGAATACAAGTATTTGTCCATTATCTGTTTTTTATTATTATTACAATTAATATAATTAGATATAAACACGATTAGACAAATACAATTAGATATAAACCTTTCAACTTCAAATTTTTGGATCTTATCTATTATTCCTTTGGTAGTCTTTTTTGTGACAGAGGGGCATCTCCAAGCATATGACTCTTAAGTGGAATAAATTAGATCTAGAAATATTTCAAAATTTAACAGTTTTAGTTTTATTTTTGATAGCCAGATAAAAAATAGTATTAATATCATCTACACATTGCTTTTATTCAGTCAAGTATTAGTAAACTAACTGTATAGCGAAGGTTACTCCCAAGAAATGCTGTGCCAGTGTTCTTAAAATGAGACATGTACTACCAAAGTGGATAAACGCATTTTAAAATGCAATCCGTAATTAGTTATACGATATTTCTTGAGATGCAATTCGTCGAATCAGAGCTTGTGTTATTTTGCTCGTTGTCGATTATTTTTTTACTAAGAAAGTATGCTGGTGAGATTCGACAGAATTTTAAGAAATTTCATTATACTTTTAATATGCCTCGCCAAATCAAGCATTGACCTCGGCGCTGTATGTTGGATTTTGTACGGTGTCGTCTCGAAGAGCCTAGGAGTCGAATTCCGCCCGGGTAATTCTGGCATCAACGGATTCTATAGAAAATGCATATTAGTTATCTTTCCAACGCACGTCTTAAACCATCGAATATGCCAGAGCAACGAAGTATAAATTTGTTCTCATCACTTAACTCTTGGCCTGCAGAACTAGCGGTAATTTCAGGCCCGATAATTATCATTAAGGGAAACCAGCTCAAGTACTTTTACGTATGGAATAAACAAAATGTCCTCTTCTCTAGTAAGAAATTCTCTAGAAATTCCTCGTAGTAATCTGAAGGATACTAATAGTCGAATAGACTGCCTTTTTGTGCCATTGCAAAATATGCGATACCCATTAGCACTTTACCGCTTCAATATAGCAAAAAGTCAAAACTCATATTACTTGGTACAAAAATGTTCAACACCATGCGAAGGTGCTTTAGATACCTTGCAAGCACATTTACATCGTTTCGGCAGTTGTTGAAAAGCGGCTCCAATTTGGCGTTTCAATATTAGTGCAGATCCCATCATAGTTTCTTTACAAAGACCATAAAAAGTATCGCACATGTGTAATTTGGTTAGTTGCGTCCACCATGATTAATATTAATTCTTTACAGAAACCGAATCGATGAAACAGACATCTTGAACTCCCTAGCAAATTAAGGCTTAATTAAAAGTAAGTACAGGGTTTTCTTGTTTCCCTCAACTGATAAGCATAGTTACAAACAAATCCTTGTCGACTTAGCGCCCAGCTATGCGAGCTCACGGAAGAGACAAAAATCTGTGAATCTTGCATATGGTATGAATCCGCTGATATAATAGAAGTTTCATTATTGCATTCGTGAAAAATACAGCAACTAAAGCCACTCGATCATTTCACACACCTCTAGTTAGTGATATAATAGAAAACCAAGGCAACCATTTTAGCTACTCAATCATCTGTAATAATATTTTTTACCATCTATAGAGACTTGATAGCATATAAGCAAGTTATTAATGACGCTAAGAACCCCTGTACTCAAAAAACCTCGATTTTTTTTAATCACGATGTAACAGTCGTTCACATATAGCTCTGTATCAGTGATGTTAGGGTTTAGCCAGGCTCCTTTTGCCATCTTTAGTATATGTGTTGTACCTGCATTGGCAAGGGATCTGGTATTGAATAAGAAATATATAAGATCAACAATTTAATGCACAGCTTTCACGTCCAACTGGGGCTCTGGATACTCGGTTGGGTTACTTTACCATAAACGGGAATACATATGAGCCCGTACTGAATAAAATATAATGGATAATCCCGGACGGGCTGGAAAGAAACGGCTAGAGAAAATGCAGTAATGAACTGTGCGGATAACGACAACGGATGAATTAAGAGGATACCTTGGCCGCAAATTTTTATGATTAGAAAGAAGTCAACATTCATATTTATTTCTTCTAAGGCTGACCTCACGCTTCTTTAAAGGTTTGCATACAATTATCTTCCCGATTTTGCTTTCTATCAAAAACAAGTCAAACCAAAAACACATTTTTATTAATTAAAGAACGGCGTTTATTTTGGTTGTATGGTCTGTACACAAGTTTGACCGCTTTCCAGTCAATATTCTTATATTATAGCAATGATCACAAACAAATTGCGTTAGATGTAACATTGAGAGCGATATGGGACGCTAAACTATTTAAACAACATTCTATACCTCGGCGAACTACTAACTTGCATTTACCCTGACCGATCAGGCTAACTTAGTTCTTGTTGGCTTGTTCACCGAATGGCCGGATTGTTTCCAAAGGCCCTTCCTCGACAAAAGATCAGTCACTACTGATTTTTCCTTCTGGTCGTTATCCGTTAGCATAATGAAGAAGGATTTGTAAATAAAGTTTATGGCATTTGAATGCAGGTGGTAAACCATTCATGAAAACAACAACGAGCTACAATTATTTCTTAGAGTATAACCAATAATCCGTAATAATTGTCTACGTTCTGCTATGTCATTGTCAATATTAATCTAACTTGCCTTCGGAATACACCAAATCGCACAAAGCGCTTTCAGCCAAACTACCGCCACAGCAAAGCTAGCAGTATTGACAGGGTAAACGCGATGGGTTACTTTGTAATTAATTGTATACGTAACTTCAGAGTTGCCCGAAGTAACGAGAGGCAAAAAAACAAGTTTGTGACAAATATCGTTTTTACTCGGTTTCGGTAATACAGAAAATACGTGTTTTCTATGTTTTTTTATGTAACGGTTTCAAGTGTCCTGTTTTTCTTTGTACAGAAAAATACGTTACGTTGCAGACTAGAACATCCATTAAAAATAAAATTTCATTTTATTCAGAAAATGACTCTAAGTATATAAACCAATATAAATAAATTATTTAAATACTTTGATGCCCTGTACGTTCTATTTCACACGTTCATTATCTTTGAGAATTTCATTTTGCTTAAAATCTCGGTGGATGATTTCTGCAAAACAGGTCGTATGATTTGGAACAAACATAGCTGAAAACACTGGTACTCAACAAATCGCCCCGACATTCAAACGGTTGTCGAAGAGTTTGTGGCGTGGCAACGAATGAACTGTTACACCAATGCTTCCTATAGATGTCGACGGCCAGCTCAACATAATCACCATTACTATCTAAATATTTTTCATTACTCATGTTTTATTAGGCAGTGCCAACATTTTTTATGAACAGCCTGATACTATCATTGCGTCAAATAGATAATTGTGAGAATGGTGTTCACCACCCTAAAATGTAGAACATGAAATTGAAATCGTCTTTCGCCACGTCACAAACACAGCCCTCCAGTGGCGTAATGTAGGATAGATAGTGGGTTTTTCACGTGACTTTGTCTAGCGACTTAAAACGCCGTCTTCCATTAAAGGGCCGAAGCCTTTTGATTGAGACTGGCGGTTGCGCCCTTTTCTCGGCCGAGTGCACTCGATGTGGAGAAAGGAAAGTACCACTTGTCTACTCGTCCTTATTTTGCGACTTTCTGCAAACGAACATCACTGTAAAATCGTGTCCTGCAGCGTCACGCGGAGCTGGTGCTTATCGAATGATCATGTAACAATAAAGCCGCAAGACGCCAGAAAAAAGACCACCGTAAAGAAATTCGTTGAATATAACAAGAGCAATGGGGACAAGGGAATAATGATCTAGAGATGTTCCGGCAGAAACTTCATGCGCAGACACTTCTTTGGGGCAGAATTTTAACGGGGCTCCACCCACAGAGTCCATCCTACCCACAGCACTAATATAAGACGCTCTGATTTTCGTGTTGGCCAGTAGCATCCAAGAGTGCAGTGTAGAAGGTGCAACATGTATCGATGGCTTGCAATAGCCGCATTACTCCTTCTTACGTTAAAAGCTAGTGCTGAACTTTCCAATAAAACGACCTTGTTCACAGATCGACTGTCTTCTTCATCCATTACCAAATTAAAGACCAAGAACTCTAAAGATCTGTCGGATATGAGCCCAAGAGCTGCAACATTTAAGCTCGGCTCGTTCATCGACAATATACTTTTGAAGAACAAGGATTCTTTAGCCTCCAATCGGACAGTGCACCATAGTCGGGATGTGCCCGGTGAGTAGACTCATACAGACATAACATATATGTCAATTCACAGGCAATGAAAATAAATTCTGATTTATATATAATGAAGATGCTTTGTAAGGCCACAGTAATTCACCCAACCATTGCTTTTTGGCACAAAGTTTGACTGAAAACTGCCTCCCAGTCAACTTCTCGGTGACTGGAAGTTGAAAGATGATTGGGTTCCTATTACCATTCAGAAAAAAAGTATTACTTAAATAGTAACTGTGTTACCATTTATAAACACTTTATTTGACAAATACATGTGCGAATAGATTCAATATAGTGCACTAACATAGCCTTCTTTTCCTTCATTCCTTGCTTTCATTATTAATATTGTTTGTCGTCTGTCGAAATTACATAAAAAACAGAATTTCAAATATCTTGACACCTGTTGACTTGCCAAATAATGCAGTACTAATGGCGGAGCTTGCTAAACGTTGTTATAAGCGTTATTAGACATCTACCATTTTTCAACGGTAGTTGTTATAATTATCATCTCGTTTGCACGCTTTGGCCAAGTTTGAAAAACATTATTTGGCACTAAATCTATTTCCTACAGTCAATTTCATAATTATGGCATATATACTTTAAGCTGAAATAGAGAAGTCTCAAAAAATATCTCTGGCGGATTACGCTGTTTTATTATTTCGTAAAAGAATTAGTACGTGCATATAATACTTTATATATACGATTATTCAGCATGGTAGACGAGCTAGAATATTGTGATTCTTCGAATCGTCTAAATTACAACAATAATAAAATCAAATGAAAAATATTTCATTAAGATAAAATAGAAAAAGAAAATTAACTTAAGGAATGGTATACTAGTAAGTATTACTAGCGAAAATCTTCAGTTGACATTTAAGATCAATAATACTTCTTAGTTTTACGTAAATTGCAAATAACTAAACGAGTAAGCTTGGTTTGCCGCCACATAGGCGATTAGTATGACCTACGTCACGTAAAAAAGTCCATATGAGAAGCACGTGGTAGACTGAACGTTATCAATAGGTGGTTGTGGTCTATGAGAAGTAATATAGTTGTGAAGAAACAGAGAAATTTTTGTTATAGGCTAAAAATAAGGTTTAGCTAAAAAAGTAACCACACTTGTTTAAAAATAGGATATGATTAAACAGCGGTGGGTGTACTAAGTAGTATTAAGTATAACTCTATTACTTTTTATGATGTATCTGCGGATAACAGGTAACCCTTCATATAATCGAACCCAATAAATTAGTGTAGTTAATCTGCTAATGCATTTTACTCAGCTGTACGATGTAGCATAGCATTGTAGTTGTGATGACTTGCATCTTCTTCTCATCAACTTCTATGAAGAAAAGAGCAAATCGGTTCACTACACCAGATATCCTTCTAACTGTATAATAACGGACAGTTATCTGCTGGGCCAACCCGGACTTTCTATTATTTGGGAACTCAATATCATTTGTTCACGGAAAAGAGGGAGGCTTGGTGAATATTTATTTCACTGTGCTCAGCGATGCGTCACAGGAATTACTTTGTCAGGGAAGACGCACGATGAGGGAGAGGCTAAATCCGGGTCAGGCCAGCGCTGATTGATCCTGTTCGGTAGCACTCTAACGGATATAAGGCTGAAATAGCTTATCCAAACGTAGTGTTGAGAAAATGGTTGTTCGCTCGTAGGTAAATGTCGTATCATCGACACATGATTAACACGTTAATTGTGCCTGCTTTTTTTACATAACTGTGACCTAGTCGCATCGCAAAACATGTGTAGTTCCTTTTTTGTTAAATCTAATGAATATAAGAAAACCAACCAAGATCAGAAATTAGAACATGAAAACCATTAGACTAGGTGCATTGCCAAAAAAAAAAAACTGCTGCCGACAACAAAACTAGACTGTAGATTGCGGTAAATTTCCCGTTGAGTTCTTAACTGTGAAGTATAATTGGTAGCGTTCTCTGCAGCGCCGATAAAAGTAGCTCAGTACGTGAGAAACACGTAATTCTATGGCCTGGGCCATGTTTTTGCTGTTTTCTGGCGGCAGTTGTAAGCTTTTGTATCAAAGTCTGTGCTTAACGCTTCCATTCAGACTGTGGTTTAGACTTCCACGCAAGTCCTTGTTGAAAATTTTGTTATACAGATTTTATATTTCCTAATACAATCGCCCTGCCGTTGCAGTAATTCTTAAAATAACTTCTTTCGTTTTGAGTAACAATATTATTTATAATATGTTTAAAGCAATTTAGGCAAGCAGTGTGCCTGTCTAATACAACTGATTGGCTTTATCTTTAAAAATACCCAAACTAGTTACGCATTATTTTAGCGCCAGCCCATTATCAAATTTGCATTTTGTGCTTAGCCATCATGCGCTTCCATGACTCCCCAGAAATGTCGAAGCTGTCAGTCAAACGAGACATTCAGAGCCATGTCCCGGTAACGGACATTCTCAGCTCATACCAAAAGAGATTATATGCAGAAGGTGAATCTTCTTTCGCAAGACACTATTCGTTTTCGTAAATTACAACGAAAGACTAAATGTACTGAGTATCCAGCCATTTATTGCAAACCATGCTCTCATTCGCAGCTAGCCAACAGATAAAGCAGCAATGCAAGATGATGTCTTTTCATGTTTTTTGTTCGTTATGTGTTTTCTTAATTTTATAAACGTGAAAAACCGAAGTTTGTTTTTTGTAGATAAATAACGCTTGGTTGGTTGCTGCTCCTCGTTTGATTCAATTCATGACTCCTATTTGATTGGGGAGTGAGCATCACCCATCATCGACTTTGGACGAATGTATACAGTTGTATTTACTTCTCAATGATACATACATCATGGAACCCGGCCTTTTATAACCCTTTGATGACCACCTTTTTTCGGACCATTGTGCCGGAAACGCCACTGGAATGTGACGAAATACTGTCCTGCTAGATTCCTGACGAATCTAGTTTTTTAACTAAAAACTATCTTTAACTAACTTTAAATACTATTGGTAAATATCAGTAGCAGCATTGCGGCAGTTTTTGGTAAATTGGTTCTCAAACAAACGCCATGTGCTATGTGAGTATAATATTCAATCAGGTAATAAGCTTCTGCGCTATTCTGAATTAGAAAAGCTTAAAGCCGGTGCAATCCAAACATCGCTAAGGCATTGCGGGTTCAAAGGCAACTTTGTAGATATAAGAAAGAAGCGACGCTTGAAGTAGTTAGATAAATGTCTTGTTCACCTTTGTGAAGGTGGTGCTGGAGGGCGTTCGCTGCCTGGCGTTATGGCCGCCTTAGGACGCAACACAATGGCACGTTCTCTTCTATCCTTGATGGGCCCTTTTATGCTCGGCGCCATTATGACTGCACCTCTCATTGCGCCTTCGGCAATATTGGCCATGGGCGCCTTGGGACCAATGATGGACCTAGGAGGAGGCGGAGGAGTCTTCCGCCGGAGGAGAGAAATTCGCCGATCGCTTAGGGAGGTTGAGGAGGATATTCGACAACAGGTGAATCATTTTTAGTCATCGTACGCATTATTGGTATATTGTTAGTATATAACATTTTTTCTAGGACATAGCTCACGATTTGCCAAATTCCAGCTCCGCTTTGAATTCTTGTCTGGGAAAATCCGAAAATGGTAAAATCTCTCTTCAGTAGGTAATAATTTAATATTAGCTTGAAGATCTGTTGGTTTAGCTGAGCTTTTTCTTTCATTCAACAACGACAGAGACGAATATATTAAAAAACCGTTCCTAAGTACCATTATAAAAATTTAAGTTTGAAATCCTTTTAAATATTATTTGTGCGACGAGTTACTAAACGCTACTGTTTACACTTCAGAGGTTCTTACCAATAAGATTAAGAATGGTTTGATTGCACGAAAACCGTGATTCCCAGTTGGTTTATATGTCTTTAAAGGCGTTTAGTATTAGGGTTTAACCTCTCGGTGATATTATACCCACATTAGATCTATCGCTTGTTGTAAGACGAGAGCGATTTTAGAATGTTACGAGAAGGATATGTAGATGTTATTTTTGCCAATCAAACGTAATTGCTATTGGAGATTTTCTAAATTTTATGTAACTGTTAAGTAACTCATTTCGAACACGGGATCATAATATTGCTAAGACGAGCCCTACTCACTATGCCAGAGCAGAAGTCAAAGTAGAACTCACACCTACTAATATTTTTAAAAGCTGATTATCAGCCAGCATTTAACGTCCACGGTAGCAGTTTTTCCGTTACTTCGTAAGAAGGACACCATATAAATGTAAATGTGCACCGGCGGGGATCGAACCCGCGCACCTACGTGTCTCCTCCAGTCGCGAGGCGCGTACGAATGCACCAAGCCACCGAGCTCGACATCTAATTTGCACGGACCATAAAATTTACAATACATTTGCTCTAACGATTTTTATACTTTGTGAATTCTAGAAAAATTCATAACGGAACATGCTATCGATAACTGCTCTTGGGGTGGCGAAGTCTTGATGGGTAAACATTTTCATGAAAAATTATTCGTGAATTACTAGGTAGTTGATTTTATGAATGTTTGCTGTAAGCATGCATATATTCAGCCCTATAAAATAGGAACTTAGATACTTTATTCGCAAAATGTACATATGTGAGAACACGGCATAACTGGTTATTACTTAAAATTTCCCTACGCTTTTGTAATAAAGTTGAGCTTCAAACTTGAAATGTCAAACAAACTAAGATATATATAACTTGAAGTGCTATGATCTCGCTTAAATTCAAGCACGATACAGATGGTTGTTGACATTATCTTTCCACAAGAGCTAAAACTTAGATGAAGGCTACAGCTCAGGCCTTTACGCCAACAATTCTTCTCTATTTGTTCTCACAGACCCGGTCTAGTAACAGCTAAAATAAAGGGGGCTATTCATACATCAATATTGGCCTACTACTTTAACAGTAACGGCGAGAAATATGAGCTTGTCTTAACGATTCAATTCACGCACAGGAATGTTGAACAACGACTTACGTCGTTCGCAGTCGAGCACTACATCAGTTGTAAACACGCAGTTAAGATAAAAGCAATTATTATTGATACCGATTAAGGTTAGGATTGTGTTCTATAAATATTTTAAATTTATGCTGAGTTCTAATTAATGGTGGCTATTGAGAACACTAGACATTTGTTGATGACATAGTCAAGATCTAATAGAATATGCTGCTATCCGACTTACAAGATAGGGTTTAAGACCGAGACATATTTTGCTAAAAATAAAAAATGCTTAAGATTTCGATTTTCAACCATGTGACTTGTTTTCATTGTCTAACACGAAATCTCGCACTTCCTGAGCATAATAATAATGAAAGAATAATTTGCCTTTGCCAAATTTCAGATGAAGCGTATTATTGAGGAACTCGACGATTTTCTAGGTCTCACTTCAAAGACAGATGTCTCCACGAATCAGAAAAAGAAGAACTGAAAACTACTATTTTAGAGACTGGAATATTTTTTATTACGATTTCTCTACTCCAAATAATAGTAAAAATGTGCTGCTCAAATGCATCTTTTGTTAAAAAAAATATTAACCTAGGCGGCAGACGTTAATGAGCTGCAACTGGAGGAAAAAAACAACACGAAACTGTACCACCAATATTTTGATGCAACCACAACGCAAAGTGCTTTTAATATTGGAAACATTCACTTGGAGGTCTTTCTATACGCTTGGAGTGTACTAGGTGATCAGTGCTGCATTAGAATCGTTAGTAAAATTTTCTATCTGATTTTTCTTGTAAGAATCTGATACTCGTTACATCAGAATTATTCACTACTTCAAAGTAAGGTCACCTGACCAATATATACTTCATGGTTTTGAGCATGGTTTGGATATGCCCTTGTCCCAATACGTAATCCTCCGTTCTTGAAACTTTTCAATACTGAACGGAAGGTCGCGACCATTTTTATGCTTTTTCCTATTTTATTATAAAGTTTATCTTTTCTAATGTTGTTTATTTACATATATGGCATTTTACGAGAAGGAGAGATATGATAAGTTGGAGTTAACTTGTTACTAAACACTTAGACGGTATCTTTAAATGATAATAATTATAACAACATTAATTATTTATTTTGCTTTAGTGGTACATGCACTATACTTAAATCCTATTTATATTCATAAATAGCTATATTACCGTTTGTAGAAACTAGCATTTGTATCGATTATAATGGGTGGTGTAGTAACAGCATAATATGCATGTACACATAAACTCCTCATGAATAAAGCAAAATATTGAATATACTTATAAGCAGCCTGTTTTTCTTACGTCTATGCAATATTTACAGTGAATACGCCAGTGACCCCCAAATAGCTACAATTAATTAATATACATATAAATTAACTGAGCTCATAAACACGTTCATCTATCAGCACCATGTACTCTGTGGAGGCGCTGCTAGCATTATATTTTCAAATCTTTTAAAGTTAATGGTGGAATACTTGTAACTCTATTTTTTATATTACTGCTTTAGTTTGGACAATTTTCATGAGAGAATTGATGATAATGCTGGGACAGAAAGCAATATTGAGAAACAATTTATCATTAATACGGGAACTCGAGTTCTTATGAGTGTTTCTTTAGTATACATTACCATTATACACTCTTGAGTACCTATTGATAGCCAAACGTTGCTACGACCTTTTCGCATAAAAAAGAACACGTGTTAACGCACGGTACCTTCTACACTGTTTATTGACACGAGTGATCTTTTAACATACTTTTAGTACTTAGTTGAAAGCGGCGGTGAGTGCGTAAAACTCGGCTCTATTTTCTAAAATACGCGTAACTTATCAATTAGTCGAATTACTGAAAATAACCGTAAGTTATTTCTACGTGTATTTATCGATATCCCAAAAATGAATAGATCGGGCTCAAGGTGCGAATGCTCTTATCGCATTCAAAGGATTTGGACTTTGCAGTTGAAAATTAATGGTAACTTTTTTGGTCTTAGGTTGTTTTAAAAATGAAGAAGAAACAGGAGCTTTATGCCCCGAAAGAGAACAATGGTAAACTCTAAGCAACTAAAAGAGCTATAAACAAAAAAAAACCGATGCAAGTCCTATATTTACAGTAAGCCAAAATGTCCAAAATGTCCTTTTTTCTTCTCACTACCTTATACATCGATTACTAACACGTAGGCAAGCTACTTAAGAAAAAGTTCGTCTTGTGAACAACTCTTTTTTGATCTGCTAGAACACTATCTAGAACAATATTATCTAAGTATTTTTTTAAGGCTGACCATCAGCCAACATTTAACGTCCACGGTAGCAGTTTTTGCATTACTTCG
>MNPL01005961.1:0-20605 GCA_002081605.1 Tropilaelaps mercedesae
ATATATATATATATATATATATATATATATATATATAATAATCAGAAAGATACTGGTGGTGCTATTCAGCAGACCTTGGAATGCCTTGGTCGGTAATTTGACGCTCGGATGCCATGAAAAAAATGGCAAGGATTCCTGCTGGGCACACAATGGTAACAAACTTTGGTCACTAACAAGGACACAGCAACCAGATGATGTAGGGATGGTCGCCGTACAACTTCACCGATTTCACCTATTAATAATAAAATTTAACTACAGTCGAGGGACGTAATATAACTCAAGCCTTTATTAAGAAACGTAATTAGAATCCTCACATTATCGGTTCGGGATTGTGATTTAAGCCTTGCAACCACGGTCGAAAGCATTGATCGACCTGACAAACGTATTTTTGTTTATAAAGTTTTATGACAGCTTATTCGTGAAATGCCACTATGACGTGCAGTCTTCAGAGACCATGACTAAAACTTGTATCCCGCTCGTTGTGCGGCGTGGTTGCTCTTTAAAAATCAGAAAATCAAAACGATAAACAATTGAAAGATTCGGGGATGGAAAGAAATCATGAAAGCTCTAGATAAGAGAAAATGTGTATACGTCTGGTATATGCGTATTCCATTCTGTAATATTTATGTAAACCTGCGCATAGGTTTACCCATGCTTCCCGTCACTATGTATGAGTTTTCTGCTATTGTTTTGACTTAAGCTTTGTGTGCCCTTCTACCCCGTACATATTCCGTTGTTCGACCTATTGTGCCGTAGGAACATTTGTCATGTATCTTTGAGTACAGAGAATGTTTACAGTAGACTACGCTTTCTTTTAGCTAGGTCATAGACAGCAATCTGAACCCGATTGGCTGTGGAATGTTTCTGACACTCCCCTAGCATTTCTCGAGCATAAAGGTGCTAAAGGCGCTTCGTACTCGAACTGGCAAAGGAAAACGTCGGAATGGAATCTTACTAGCATCGTATTCCAGTCTAACCCTGACCTAGTATGGATCACCCAGCATTCTGCGTTTCACTGGCGTTAGCACTTTGGATTGACATGAAAGTGTCATAATACAATTAAAAGCCCACGTTTTCATTTCTACGTGGCTATTTGTTGTATAAATATTTTTTAAGGTTTTTTTACACTTCTTAAACTTCATTGGGCAATTATGCGATAAGCAACAATGCGACCTCAACGAATTTGGCTTTTGAACATTACGTTACTGCCGACTATTACCAGATTACCGCATACGCCAGTCCCCACGATTTCCTGTACATCTAGGCAACTGGTAGGATATGCCATGCTTAATTATTGTCATACATGTTATGACCTCTAAAATAGATCATATACGCATGCTATTCCGATACAATCCCGCCATGTGAAATTGTTTTCCGATCCCTTAAATGCAATAATTATAATGCTAATGTGAACGTTTCATTTAAATTTTTTCATCTATAGTCACTAGATTCGGGCCTAAGTGTCTCATAACACTTATCAAGATTTGATTGGCCCTGACTGACTAAAAAATGAAGTCGGCGAATTAATCACTTCTGCTAGTGCACCCTGGGTCTCTAAAATTTAGCATTTTTGCCTTCTACAACACCACCGCTGATAACCGCCCTACTTGGACTCTTCGGCATGACAATGACCTTACCAGAACGTTTTTTCCTAAAGCGGCACTACTGGGTTATCTTGGCTCCCCCTTAGACTATACCCAGACCAAACTTTTTCGACCTACCTCAGTGCAAAGTTAATAACAAATTTGTCTCTCTCACAGTTTCTGGAAAACTATACAGCTCAAAATTTGCCGTGAATCGGAACTCATAGCAATTGTGTTGGTAACTTCTGATGTTTCAAGTAGTTTTCCGGTTTTCTCAAATAATTACGGTCAGAATTTAATAAAAGCGAATATATGATTCTGTGTTCTACTGACCAACGTTTTTTATAAACTTTTCGTCTAACTTTTTGAGCGCAGAATGCTAGGTATGTCTAGATATTTAAAGCAACGCTGTTTTAGCCAATTTAAACACTGATCGGTGCATTCCGCATTCAAAATTTTTTCCCCCCAGGTTTATTTAGGTAAAAAATAAAATTGACGCGCAACACCTATCCATCCTATTTTTCCTAGTCAGCAGCCATGGAAATAGCTCTAACACTCGATATGGTCGTCTGCTGTTCTAGATAAAGGTTGAACAGCAGAGGTTTAAGGGGCAATGTGGACAGTGGTCTGTTTTATAAACTAGGCTCTCATGGAATGCCAACAAGGAAGGTTGAAGATACCGCAACACATTGTATATAAGGCAGTCATAGTATAAAATTTAAAATAGTTCCTTCCCTACCGCTTTGGTGTATGAGGAAAAAACCTCACACACGGCTGCTTCAATCATTCAATAAAAGCGTTAATTAGATAAATTCGCTAAACTTGGTCGTCTGGTACGAAGCTAACTGAAAAAAACGGATATATATTCCATATATCCATTTATCCATATATATCCATATATATCCATATATATCCATTTATATCCATATATATCCATTCGCACTAGAAATAATTTAGAGTGAAAGTCAACGATACTACTTACCACCACCATTGTAGGAGAAATCTCCGCGTTAACGATTTGTTGGGGGATCGGTTGTAATATTGACGCTCAGTTAGATGGTGTCGACTAAGTGATTGCATATGACGTCAACCAGAATTACGAATTGTTTGCATAAATTATATGACTGTACGTTAGTTGTTAACGACATCTACCTAAACCACAAACAGTGACGGCAGTGACCCGTCTAACAAGTGATTAGATTCTTGGAAACCAAGTATGTTCGGACCCAATGACACTTTGCCTCTATCTGCTAGATTGGCACATAGTTACATATAGAATCCTTAAGCACATTATCTACAAGCGAATTTTTCCTTCTTCCTAGCGTCCAAATTTTGTGTGCGTTATGCAGTTGAGCGGTCAGTCCTTATGGAGTTGTCACGTACCTGTTGTATCAGAACCACCAGAGGTCGCTCTGCCGTTGTGATATACATTTCCGCTACTGTAGAGCAAACTCTTTAAAGCGGATCCGTTCATTCGATCGGTTGTAATAATTTTGTCGTAAACACCAATGCCAGTCGGCTGCTGGTAGCTTGGTAAAAAGTTATGGTATTATTTGCGTTGCTGATGACTGCATAACAAGCCAATACTGTTTATAAAGTTTTTAAGTCAACCCTAGAGCTTCAACATTCGTGTTCTTAGCCTGCCAATGAGTTCGTCATTAAATAGCGTGAAGAAGACAGACACATTGCTAAATGAACTACGAGCTGTACTTGTCGAACAGAATAAGATGTTCTTTTGTTGGCTGTTTACTGGATGGAAGGTTTAAACTAAGTAGAAATAATGGACTACCGACAACGTTTCGTTATGACCTGTAGCAGGAATAATAGTGGAAAGGAGGTCATGTCTTCCAACAGATAGTTCCGGCCTGCTCCTGTGACCAAGAGGCGGACCTGTAGAATGTCAAAGAACTGAATTAGTGCCTTATTTCTGTACTATGCTGCGAAATTTATCCTCCGTCGTAGTCGTTATTACAACGTTTGAGTGGAATACTCGCTTGGTAGCTTTCGCAATGCATAGATGTTCTCAAGATGTCAACGCTTTACCAATTGGGTATTAGTTTTCTTCAGGCGAGTTAATTACATCGTTTCTTTCATACCTTATAAAACTATATAGGAACGGCTTCTATTTGAGTAAATAAATTGTATTGAGAAAGTAAATTGCAGCTGTTAAAGAAAAGACAAGGATATATTAAAGGCTGCTCTATTTCTGCCTCTTTAGGCTCATTTTAATCATTTGCTGGCTATTTGTAATCCTTCTGGCGGAGTAAATCAAAATACACAACATCTAAAGTTTCCGGATAAACTTGGAACCACTGCAGGTCTCAACAACGCCTATCTCGTGCGCATTCGCCTTATAGGTTGTCACCACTAATCCGCAATGAACACAAATAGAGTATCAATATCATCTTACAAGCAAAACGAAACAATAAGCGATGGCACGATCGATAATAGACGATAATAATAAAACTAATTCACTTGATTTATTGTCCAAGATATTCGGTGAGAAATACCGACCGACATTGAAGATACTTTCCTTCGTTAAGCATAATCTTATTAACTGGCGTGGTGATTCGTCACGTTAGGTTTAAATGCATTTGAAAGAATATTAAATTAAAATTGCTGTATCGTGCTAGCACTCTAATATTTAATCTAGGGCTAATACAATTGCCTACAACGATGGACTACGGTTTTAACAAAATAATCGCACTACAAAAAAATTCCCTGAGAAAGACCTTTGGTCCTCATCAATCATCAAAGGATCAACATCAATCTATACTTTTACTAACTTACTTGTTAGCAATATAACGCCGCCCGTTTTGGCAAACGCGCTAGCTTAGCTGTCAATCGTATAAGAAATCTAATCTCGTAGCAAACGCGTAGGCCATTACCACGATATGCCTCCTACAAACATTAGGCAGGCATGATGATATTGTCATATGGTGAATGACCTGGGTATTCTGAACTTTGGTTAAGAACGACATGCAAGTACCTTCTAAATACGTACTTACGCTCCTTACTTTTTGTTAGCTTAAGATAAAGATAAAACGTGCACCACATAATGAATTTGACATAATCATTAGATTGCTTGTCGAGAAACAGTTCAAATATTATTCAATTTTTTTAACCAGTGAGAACGCCACGAAATTCAAATGTGTAATTATCAAAATGTTCGCTTCTTGTTCTTCTTGAAAAACTTATTTACAGTTGGCTTTACGTAATACTTAATTATCTGTGAACTTTCTCTTCTTTAATTAACAGCAGAAGTCTTAAATCTATTATAATATGTCTTCGTTTGCTTCGTTTGCTAAGAACGTCAAGTGTCTTATTAATATATGTCACACCCTACGCCTTTCACCTGTTAGTAACATCCTACATTTTAGAGCATTGAGTGCCTACGTTGTTTTGCTGCACTGGGTAGTGAGTCGGGGCAGTTACTACTGACACCTAACGGGTGGCCAGTTGATTTTTAAGCGGCCTTTGTCTAGAAGAATTATCTACTGTAAATTTTCTTCCATTTGTTTTACAGCCTGCGCAAGAATACTAATGAGCGCTACAGTCAATTTTTGCTGATTAATAGCACTTATAATATCTATGTCGTTGTTACTCTCCACACCCGCTTTCATTCTGGGCCATGAATCAGCAGTACCTTGTTTGTAGAGATAATTTTTTATATACCAACCAGTGCTCAAACCAGTGATCTGCACATACGGTATAATAACCACCGTATTAGTGCTTTAAATTTGACCTAGTAGTACTCTAATATTCTTTTGAATTTTGTTACGGCCAGCTTTCACTAATAATAGTAACAACAATGTTAATGGTAACTATAATATTATTTTGGCCTCATTATAATAGTCCAGTCCGACAAAAGTCAATCGAAACCAGCGGTCGGCAGAAAGCAAATAAGCAATATATAACCTTCCATATAGAACTATAATAGAAATAAATTCTATATATTTTCTAGATGATATACCTAGGCGCTTTACAAATACCGTAAATTTTCCTTAAATGTTTATTTAAAAAATTCGCATATACCTAGCATTCATAGAACTATTCGATTTACAATTCTATACATCCGTACAGATGTACGCATTTAAACACAATTAACCATTTCGGTGGCACACGCTGGCTAAGTAAATATTTTAAAGCCTATCCGAACCAACTTTTTGGTGTATATACATTTTTGAGACAGTGGTATATTTATACAATGTGAAAAAATCGCGTTCAATCCTCGCTATTCTAACTGAAAATTGAGTGCTTTACTCAATTTACTTGGTTCGGACACTATTAAATAGAGCCAATTTAAAACATCATGTAGCTCAAAAATAAGATGAATACAGATGAAATAACCGCTGCATCAGTATTCAACACTTGAGAAGATCCTAAAGTCGTAGGGAAAAACAGGGGCGATTTTTTTCTCTAACAATTTCGCACATGGACACCTTAGTGCCACAATAAGATTTGTGTACAGTGTGGGACGTGAATAGCTTTGGTTCTATAGGACTCACGAAATGTTGAATACACTTCAGATTGATAGCCGGGTACAACATCGGTTTTCAGCTCTACTTTCTCCGATGTAATGACTGATGATGAATGTCAGATGATGATGAAAGGCAATTAACTTAGGAGATATTTAGAAGCTTACGTATACCTAAAAGATAATATTGAAGAGTACCATAAGTACACCTAAAACACGCTTTGACAGTGGGAAAGACTGTAAATAGAACAGTAGATGTTGTGAATAAGTATTCACAATGTTTATCCGTGTATATGATAGCATTAAAAATCAGCATGAGCCACATCTTTAGTGTACCCTATGGTTTGCAAGTGAACGAAAGAGCTGTCATATTGAAACATTTTCTGGCAGGGTGGTCAACGTGCGAGGTCTATGTATGCTCTGATTGCAAAGTTATTTCTTAGAGAATGGTAGTTTCATGCTGCGGAGTTAGTCTACTAGAGAAAGGAGATAATTACCGAAAACAGAAACTTGACATTTTCCTTGAAAAATTTGCGAGTCCTTACATTTAATCCTTTTTTTGCTACGGTGGTTTAGGTGAAAACTAAACCATTTATAGGTATGCACGAAAGAACCGCACTGGCCTAACAATTGGATCATGGTATGGAGATGACAAGGACAGTGCTTTGGTAACGTTTAAAGAATGTAAATACTAGCTCAGAGATATGTTGCTTTTAAGAGATCATTTCCAAACCCCAATCGATAAGTTAAGGAGTGTTGATATGGAAGCTAACTTGAAGAACTGTTTGTTCAAACGTTTCCTTAGGAAGAAAGTAACAACAGTCAGTCTGTAGGACCGATCGGAATTTATTTCTATCGTTATTCTTGGACAAGAGCTCTACAAAAGCGGTTTTGAACAAAGCTAGAGTGTCCTTTGGCTGAATTTTTGTGCTATAGAAAGATGTAGGTAAGATGCTAGGTAGCGCATGGTATGATTAATAATGTTGGACGAAATTACGAAGATAGCAAGATTGTAATTTGATTTGCAGTCCTTAAAGGCGGGATCAATTTTACTCACAAAAGCACAAGCAGGGATTTACAGGGGTAATGTTTACTTCAGAAACATAACTAGCCTATTGGAAACCGTTACCAAGTGTTAGGCAAAACAACTTGGGGCCTCCTGTTGCCCTACATAAAATGGGTGATTTGCTCTTATAGACAGCGGAATTAGTTGGTGTTTATAAACATCTTGAATTTACGGAAAAACTTCGTGGGCTTGGGAGCCCAGTGGGCAGGAAGCGCGGCGCTGTATAGTTAAAACATTATTTCTTAGACAAGAATTTTTAAGGCGACAACTGAGCGGTAGGGGAGAAAACGTATGGTTACACATATGTTATGAATTAAAGGTTATGAAGTAAGAAACTAATTACTAATTTTTCTTCAGTACATAAAACTTCTCGCACAAATTTATCCTTTCAATAAGTTAATTTCCCCATCGAGGCGGGGAGCATTAATTATATTTTTGCTAATTGAACGGAACTGGACAATGCGTTTACTTGAATGACTCGATAAGTACTTAAAAAATCATTGTATCTCTAAAGCTTAACGTTTAAACCAAGACCTTGGGAATGATACGGCGATGTTTTTTCGGCTTTGTGAGCTGTGTATTAAGTGAATCAGTTAGAAGTTATATTGTTACGAAATTTCCTTGTGCTATGCGGTAATTTTATATAAGGTCGCAATAAATTAATTCGAAACGTTTTAGCCTTGACCTAAGTGCATAAACCTTTACAAAGAGCTAAATATTAACTGAGAATTTCATGCATTCCATAAAAGTTTCTTGATAATTGAAAGCGTTACAAAATATTGTGCCTTTTTTGGTCTAACTCTGCGCTCCGATGTTAAAACATGTTTTAGTATGCCCTTATCTTGATCAATGTAGTAACCAAAGGAGTGATACGTTAGCGCTCACTCATTTAGGCTCTGCAGTTAGCGTCGCAAGACGATGCGTTTTTAACTTTTTCTACTTGATATTTTATCTCGTAGGCCTCTCGTACTTCCAGGACATCATATTATTTTGGCGATTAATAACAAGCGGGGATCAGAAAACAGACACCAGAAAACCCACTTTTTACTATAAAAAAGATCCACGACATGTGCACTCAGCTGAACATAACACTGACTTTAATCTTACTATACGCCACCTTATATACAAATCACAAAACACAACGGTTGCTTTCTTAGTCCCAGTGATCCAAGCACGTGATGACAAAGCGCGCCTTTGAAGAGAGCGATTACTTTTTAATGTTTAGATAAGAAATATTTTAAAAACGCAAGTGGTGCCTCCTAATTTGCTGGCCTTGGATAACACACATGAGCTCATTTTCTGTGAGCTCTTTAGAGTTGCCAGGATCAATACATAACACTCAGACAAAAACAGTAACAGCAATCAGGTTGGATCATAAATATCATTGGTAACGAAGCTAAAATATTATTTGACTGAATTATTTGACTGGCTAAAATATTATTTGACTGAATTATTTGACTGGCTAAAATTATTATTGTGTTATAGTGTGCTAAATCTCTACAGCTATTTACCTGTATGACTAGTAGAGACGAAACAGGAAGAGTTTAAAAGGGCAATGTCGTGCCTATGACCCTTTCTGCGGGCACATTCATGTATCATTGCTGGTCGTAGACACGCCAGCAAACAAGTAGGTATCGTCCGTTTCATGATACACATCTAACTGGTACAGAAACGTCGCTAGTGATTCGGCCCGCACTGAGCCACAGGCTGCGTGAAATAACAGACGTTGTAATTCAGCTCGTGTTTAGCAAGTGCATTATAAGAACAGCTATGAAACCCAATGCTTGAACGAATGAAGGATTGCTTGCGTCCAATACAAATAAACTAATAAATTTACCGATCGTAATTTACTTAAAGACAGACAGTCGAAACATGCGTATGAGAAGCTATATCTACTGATGTAATTAATGAGATAAACTGTATTGAGTTTGTTCTCCAACTTAACTCGTAAGGTATGATGGTATCTCAAAACACATTTTTTGTCGTGCTTCGCTCGCCAATACGGGTTCCTTTCCGAGGAACGAACATTTTCTATAGTATTAAGTCTAGAAGGTAATCAGAATATGTAGAATAGTTATAAAATGATTATCCTTAATGACGTAGTTTATTGTTATATATATATATATATATATATATTTCTCCAATAAATGCACTAATTGAATACCTAAGAAAAATATGTTGATGAAATATGAATCTGCAACACAATTTTCGGAATGGCAATATCCCGTAAACATAACTGGACTCATTTAAAATTAGAAACTCCTGACGATAGAGAAATGACCGAAATGATACAACCAGCTAGGTAAGCTTTCTCCTTACACACTTCGATTGATCTTTCGGCACATCGGTGCGGTAGATGCAGCTGCAGTATGGTTAGGTGGTTTGTCCCTTCATAAATCTAGGTTGGTTTCGCATATCACATAGGACTAGCTCCGACACTGTCAATCAGTTGAAGAGATATTTCATGGTTGCCTGATTTTTTGTGTTCTTAGATCAAGATGAGTCGCTTGAAAACAACAAGATTCAATGCCCAAATGACATCTTTCAGTATAGAGCAATTCTGATCTGTAAATGTAAATTTTTAAATCTAAAATTACTACAACAAACCTTTACGAGAGTTCCCACATAGCTAAATTCCCGAATCACATTTAGGAATTCAAGTGCTTTATAAACTGGTATTTCCATATCTTGTAAACGCATCTATGAATATTTGACGTAGCTTACATTTGTCTGAGACTCTGAGACTCAGTTCTTTGGGAGAATGACAAGCATGCATACATTTTCAGAAATTAAGGTGAAGGTTACTTTTCTGCTTACGCAGTTTAAATTGTAATTGAATGTCTACGACGACCCGAGTGAATGATGCCGAATATATCATCAGCCATTTAAACCTGTTTTGAAGATTGGTATAAATAGACATGACTTGGAACTTCCGCAGTATTTTGAGTTATGCTTTATATTTTGGCCAAGACTGTAAATTCGATGGCACAAAACCATAGCATGAGACTCAAAATGAAGATCCAAAAATCCCCAACAAGGCCTAGCCATTAAAAATTTAGCGACAACGAAATTCGTAAATTTCATAAACGTTTATAAATGTTTATAGATTCTGAAAAGGTTTCTGTCGTCTGCGGTCTTCTTTACAGAATGCAGCACTCACCTGACAGCATTTGGACATTGCCTTACGAAAGATTCTGTATTTTTTTACTGCTTCTTTATGCAACTTATTATATTATTATAAGTGTTATCAATCTGGGGAGATCCGATCGGCTTTTCATTGATTTGCCAAAAAGAAGCTTGGTACTTTATTTTTATTTCTAGCTCAAGGATCCAATATTTACATAATTTTTGGTAATTTTTCAAGAACGATATTCGCATTGCGATAAACAAGAGAACCACACCCAACATATATTTACTATAAATATTCGACCACTGCCTACTATTAGGACGTTTCCATCGTTAAAAGTTACATTATTTATACAGAACACTTGGAATAATTTTCGGTGAAAATAGTCGCGATAAACTCATCAAAGCGCTAACCTTTTTAAGGCATATACTTTATAATGTATTAGTCAACAACGCTATTTTTAAGGTCGCTCTGAATCTCTCTTTCTCTAGAGTTCTTCAAATGGCAACCTTAGTTTATCACTATTAGTATGGCCTATTTGTTCCATCACGCTGGTGATTCCTATGACCTCGTCTACGAGATCTTTGCCGATTTTCGAAAATGCTAGATGCAATAATAAAATCATTTTACTTCACAGGACATTAATAATATATCTAAATTATTTAAACGAAACGGTATGTTAACATACACTCGAAAGCATGCTAGAATGCTGTCACCTGAAAGCTAAAGAAAAACTTAATTTTACATTGCGCCTGCCATGGTTTAGATTGACCCTTTTAAAGATCCAGGCGTTCTTATGAGGTCCGGATCAATTTTCAATGCGTTTATTTTGAAATTGGTTCACTCTGCCAACTATTTAAAACTGCCGTCCGTTCTAGAGTTGTTTTAGGGATTCATTCTAGCGTTAACCTTAACGTACCCTCCTAAGCGAGAGCAATCTATACAGTAAACAATGTGAGACAATGTGACCTATTGTCAATTCACAGAGCGCGTGAATTCGTATTTGCTACCGCCGCATTAATGTGTGTTACTCCAACGTTATTAGCCTTGCAGATGTATGATTTAGGTCCTTGGATTGTCTTCCTCGTTTTTGGGGAGATTACTGGGTTCGTGGGCAAAATGTCTGAACGAGATTTTTTAGTACCTTGCCATCTATACATGCAGGATAAATTATCCTGGTCTGTTATGCAATATTCACACATTTAGTTCTGCATGGTATATCGAAGCAAAAATCTTCTACTCAATCTAACCGTGTAACACCTCTATATTATGTATTATAATGTGCTTATATTTGAGCTCTCATATGCAAAACAATTCACTTTGTTTACTAATAATAAGACTTGTACTGTTTAAGCATCTAAGATAATATACAAATTGCAGATGCTGGTGTAAATATTTTTTAAAGCAATGTTAATCAAAAATAACAATTTGAAATTAGAAATAGGGTCTAATTTTCTTCTCTAATTTATCAAACGCCTGCTGGGAACAGAATTGCAATTTTCTCTTAATAATGGTAAGCGTAATTTTACCAATAAATTGGACGACATAGCCGTATAAATTAATACAGGCAGGTGCACTTACCGTCGACCTTATACAAGAGCGGCTTTTGTCAATTTCATCGATGCATTTGCGGTAGTATGTACCC
Source organism: Tropilaelaps mercedesae (assembly GCA_002081605.1). Taxonomy (NCBI): domain Eukaryota; kingdom Metazoa; phylum Arthropoda; class Arachnida; order Mesostigmata; family Laelapidae; genus Tropilaelaps; species Tropilaelaps mercedesae. The sequence goes on from MNPL01005961.1 coordinate 11,899, forward strand.
GTCCTGTTCAGGCGGTTGTTCCTAAAGTTCCCCTAAGGAGATAGAAAGATCAGTCTTAATAAACATAGACAAATTAATTATGCATGAATCACTCTCATTATTATTACTAGGATGAATTTCCCTGAATCAATGCGTCACATCTGCAATAATCACTTTAGAAACTAACCTCGTTCTTATAAAATTAACCTTGATTTTTTTCGATCGGTCTTGTAAATGAAATTTTCGTAGATTTGCGTACACCCACTATGAATATGCAATACAATAGTAAGTAAAAAACCTGTAGACGGTGTTTCACCTAATGTCGATAAGCCAAAAAAAGGGCTCTTGGGTATTGTAACGAAATGAACAAGGAAAATATCCACGAGATCTCAGTACGGAAGTTTCTAGATTCGACAGATGCAGATCTGCTCTGCCTGTTTCGGCATAGCCGCAAAGCTACTGCATCGAGCGTTATCTACAGAATCAGGAATAGTATCTTGACGGAATAAAAATTGCGTAAATTGAGGATGACGTCAGAAAGGGGTAGGCGGAACCGCTTTGCAAGTATTTATTTCTTATATTATTGCCGCCTAGTTGTACAATACATAGTTGTTTGCGTAGAAGAAAGTAACAAATTAATACTCGGAAGGTTTTGACCGTGTCCTGCATAATATATATATATACCTGTACAAGCTTTATGTACTATAACGCATCTCAGTTTTACAATTTAGTTTTATATACATCTATAATCGTATTTTGATAAAACTGCTGTTTTGTCATGTGTTTTGTAGTCAAAGCTAAAGCAGAGGGAAGACTCCAATTTTTACTTTCTGTCCGTTTTGCCATTGCTGGTACAACCAGTCGGAAAGTTGTTTCTAGGATGTCTTATAAAAGGAATCCCGAGAACGAGAGGAAGAATATGGTCACAGAGACAGATCGTTGTTAAAAACAGGAATCTTCCAGAGTTAAGAATTTCATCACCTAAAGAGCACTTAAAGGATATCAGTGGTATTACTGAATTTTCTAAAATGCACCAGTTTCTCTTCGATGCCTGCACACATTTGATGTTCGTGGAGCCGCCTTTTAGAGATGACCTCAAAGGTATTTGTTGATAAAGCCTCACAAAACCGAAATCATCTTGCAATTCACAACCTTTTTCTACGATTTAGTAGATTAACTGAAGGTGTCGAGTATTTAGGAGCACTCTAAGATTCGAAAATTTGATGCTACGCAACAACTCTGTATTCCTTTCCTATTTGGTTACAAAAAATAATAGCAGGTGCGGACGTGTATCCAGGTAGTTAAAATTAATGCATAGCTTTTCTCGAATTATATTGCTAAAGTGGCTTTGACTAGTGGTTTACTTTACACAAATACTTCTCATCCGTTGGCAATATATAAACGTGTCGTTTACGTAAGTATATCATTATGTAGCGAGAGTTACAATACAACTAAAAAATCACTAATTATTTCAAAATTTCGTTTCGGTGTATTTGGGTAATAGAATCACTCCCGTTTCTTGCGTATATGCCATAACCATTTTGCTTAACCTTCCTCCACACCCTTAAGTGGCTCGTTCATCATAGAACTAGAACCTTTGTATAAATGATATCGGCAAGTTTACGAACGTTGCTTGACTTGGAATGAATTAATAAACCCTCGCTATTCCTTTAATTGCTAAGTTGTGTGATTCGTCGCGCATTGTACGAAACAGACTACATGCTGCGAATAATAGTAATTAATTATAGCAAATATTATAACAATATACTTATAATTAAATCAACTACAAGCTACATCAACTACACATGTTCCTTAATATATGGTAAGATTTCAAAATTAGAAATAAAAGCCATGAAGCCGAGCCGAAATTTTGATTCACGAACTTCTCCGTGAACGGATCTGTAAACTTTTTCTTTTCCACATTTTTCCGCCGAATATTCCACATTCACCTTACTTGTATATTTTATATAAGAAGGAACAACATGCCGTACTATCTTATATACCTAGCCGTGAATCTCTAAATTCTTTGATATTTATGTTTCACTGCGAGCGAGCACTGAAAATATTATTTATGATCACTACAGCTGGGTCTCATAATCAGCTGCAGACATCAAGGCACATAACGTTTATTAAAGAGAGACTGTCATACAACCCTAAGCAAAGTGATGCATCACCATCTCATTGTACGAATACTTGGTACCCCAATTTCCGAATTATGCAGTCATGATATCTCAATACACTTACAAAATTTTATCTCTGAATTTTGTTGGTAAAGGGCGGTAAAGGGTAAACTTACGCCGAGTTTTACGTTTCTTCTCTCGATGAACAGCTGCCCTCGAGCTTGTTGAGACACTATAATGAACGCAACGACATGTCTTTTCTTTAAATGATGATTCAAGCGTAATTGTTGAGAATGGGGAAAAAGGCAAGCGTTTATCCAAGTGGTCGCAAAATAATTTGCGTTTTTTTTGACACAAATATATAACGATTCAGAAGATGTATAAAGTTTGCTTAACCGTTTTCTGTTATGCTCTAAGACTCGGTGAAGATTTTACCAAATTGAATGCGAGAGTACCTACACAGATTCGCACATTTATATAAATATGTACAGTGCTCATATGTGACATTTTGGCAAAAATTATGGTAATTGTTTTCGGACATGGATCCATCAACGACGTAAATGCGGTTTGATGCGTACTGTAATGATCATTCTAATTGGATGTGTTACTATTCAATATATAATTGTTTAAAGCAACTTCAGGTTAGTTTTCCTCGGTGCTATTCATTATAGAACTGCTTAATAATTTAGCTTCTCAATAAAGTACCTCAAATCGTATTTCGTACTCTAATTAAATTTCGTATAAGATTATGATAAGTTTGTGCATACGCACAAATACTGGAAAGTTTAAAGACTCCGTATTCCGGTTAACATTAATAGCCTATCATTTAGATATATTTGACTCAACAAGCATTGCTGTTGGTTACACGTAGAGCTAACAGAAATGGTTGTTGTGAACAACAGCAGTTGCATTCACCTGGTTTGCTTGATGACAAAAGGATAATATTGGCAAAAATAATTATTCGCCGGAGATAAATACATTGATAAAGGGCAACTAGGCGCTATCAATGCGTGCCAAATCGGGTGTTAAAATAAAAGTATATAGAAAGTAGCATATATCAGAGTAGGAAACCAACTGTACACTAGTTAGCATAAAACTCCTTTTGCGTACCCTCAAGATGAATTAGCTCAACATTCAGCCTAGATATTACAACGGGTAAGTAACGCCAATATACTCATAGAATGGATACATCCACATAGCTGTTGAAATGAGTGCGGGAAGGACTCGAAAGGGGTTTTACCGACTTTTCAAACTGCACTCGCGATTGTTACAATTGTTTCCTGTCGTTCGCCCGCACCGTTTCAACAACGACAACAGCGGAGTACGGCTGTTGTTGTTTAGATGCCTTTGTGAATCTTTCATGGCCGTTGTCCTGATGTGCTATGGCCAACATTGATAACGTATGGCTATGGTCATCATAAACACCACCACAATGGATCGTTCTCGGTAGCGCCAATCTGCTATTATGGCCGCTACTGTTCCAGCCGCCGCTTCTGCTGCTTCTAGCTTCATTCAATGTATCAATAAACAATACGAGCATCGGTGTCGGTCATACTTATTCCATTCGTACAGGAAAATGTTCTTGAAACTCATTGAAAAAGTACCAGTATTTCGCGACCGCTGCTGCGATGGCAGTCGAAAATCTGCCTGTAGTCCTATAACAGACGTGTGAACTCAGAAGGGCCCATAGGATAATTGTTGGTCTCACTAATCGCTGCTGTTAAATTGTTTCGTCGTTTACAGGTCAGAAAGAGAACAAACGTCGGTTCATTCCTTTCAATCCTATTTTGCCAGCGTCGATTATGTCACCTCTCGACACTAATATTGCATTTGCAACTGAGCACGTGCAGGTCAGATTGAACAATCTGGGATGTATGAGGAAAACAGAGGGACAAATGAGGCATGGAGTGCGAAAATTGCTACAAAGACGACATACCTTGAGAAAAGCTTTTATAGACCGTCGCATTTTTTAAGCTCATTGTACTAACTCAGTAAAAACAAATTAACAATTAAGGAAAAACTTGGATACGATACTTATGTTTGTTTTGCTTAGCGTGTGATCTACAGCAGATAGAGATCTGTGAGCTGGTATAATAGCCCTTTCCACGATTACGTGATAGTATATCGTTTATAGTACAATTCAGATAAAATTTTTAAAAATTCACCTTACCTAGATGATGGCCGCGTGAGGTAGCTTCTGGCCATTAAGTAGAAATGAATTTGAATTATAAGTTATTCACAATACACGCTGTGCACGGAGGAGGAATTTTTCTGTATTTCAAGTGCAGTAGATACTTAAAACCTAACTTGAAAGTGCTTAGACACGTCCATTCCACTCTGCGACTATTTAACTTCCTAAAATAACAAATTCCATGCAGACCTTAATGAGGTCACTGCAAGAGAAGTTACTCAAATAAGTTTCGGTTTTACACGCCCAAATGATTTATACCAGTGAAGACCAGAGTAAATTGTACCATAGTACGGATATGTGAACTACATGATTTTATTTTGTTAAGGACAAGAAGATCTATAACACACTAGGTATCTAGATACAGTTATCTATACAACGTTTATGAAACTCTGTGAGCATAAACCTATTATCTTCAGAGTCATTAACACAAGCACATATCTGGGGGTATAAGTAGTGCAGAAATCCCTGTACAATGTGCCAACGCTCTGTTGTGCCGACGTCAGACCCTACAATCTAAATTTTGCTTCGCTCAATCCACGAATGTAACAAGAAGGATTACTCGAATAAATAGTCTACAGAAAGAACTATAGAGGGGAAGGTTGGGATACGACTGTTTTTCTGCAATGCAGTCGGTTACATAAGCAAGATAGAGCATGGGAATATAATGCGGGTGTGGGGAGAACTGCCATTGAGCTTCCTGGTAAAAGTAGGCGATCGGTAGGGAGAGCGAAAGGCGCCGAATAAGCTTAGGAGGAGCCTGTACATTCACCACGGGCCGACCGTACTCTTCCTACTGACTCGATCACAGCTCTTCCAGGGTAATATATATAAGTTGTACATCCACTCACGTCAAACATCCATATGCTCATATCATGTACTAAGTATACGCTACACGGATATAAGAAGTGATATGAGTTCTAGCTTTATATTCAGAATCATTTTTATGGACGGATATCGGATGTGCTAACGATAAGAAGAAAAAGCTATTTTATAGGGTCCAAACTCTTTCTCATAGCGTGAATGTTCACTCACTTCTTTGGGGAGGTTCCTTGGTTTCAACAGTTGAAGTGATAATAGAGCTCACTCTATTAATAGCATCGGCAGTGTTAGTATTTTTGTTAAGTCATATGCGCTTCCATATGTAGGCTGCCTCGTGTAGATCGTTGCAAGTGTTTCCTTTTCCTTCCATTGTCAAGCAAACCCTTAGATCGATTCAAGCAGCCTACCGTTAATAGAAAATAAGTCAGTGAGATGAGTTTGATTTGAGGGTAAAACAATTTATTGAAAAACAAATAAAGGCAACCAACTTTTTTTATATTATATAATAACTTAAGGTTTTCATTGATCCGCGCATAGTTCATAGTCACGGCGAGTGAACATCCGTCTGGATCCTGTCAACAGAACTCGAAAGGTCGGGCAGTGCATACCTATCATAGCCCTCGATTGAGCTATAAACGCGGAACAGAACCACGGAGGGAGCAGCGGCAGTGACCGGAGCAGACTCACAGATGTAGGTCGCCGACTTCGGAGCTGGGTCGTGCCCCAGATGAGTTCATCTAGGACGATATCGCTCCTTTTCTCTGTGTGTGTATGTACAGAAGGAAGAGAAAGGGGGAGGGAAAGAGACGGCCAATACTCACTAACTTCAACTAAATGACTAGCTGTGCATATCAGAGTCTCACAATTAAAATATTTACTTCAAAACGTTTTCAATTCCATCATCTGAATTCCTTAAATGTGTTATGTTTGAAACAATTGACATGTTTTGATGTACAAAGGTGCTGTAGCACGTTGTCTACATCTGCAATTTAGTTCCCTAATATTAATTTTGAGTAATACTGTCTATAAAAAGTAAATAAAAATATTTGACGTGCCTGACAGTACAATGCTTCTGCATATAAGGATTTCGGAGCGAAGTAATTGTTTATTTTCTCCGATTGTTTATTTCCAGTTTTCTCTGCAACCGGTGTGAATGCGTCCAGACTTGCTACTAGGTATCCACGAGATATGAGAACCTCCTAGCAGAGCTGTGACAATGCGAATGTCCTACATTGATTAGCTCTGAGATTCCGGGTACCGAGGTAATAGAGATGCGTCAGTAGTAGTCTTAGGAACAGCCAGCAAACCGCTCGTAATTGTCGCGACGATAGTGACTAGTAAGTGACTGATAGATGTTGTATCCAAAATCGCTGGGCACGCCAATACTCTTGTCCCAGTTCCGTAGTTCCCAGCAACTATCGACGAAACAATAAGGGCGCAATAAAGCGTGTGTGATGACGACTTCCGTGACAACAATGTAGGTACCCAAGGGAGGTCGGCAAAGAATTTGAAGCGCGAACCAGAGCAAGATTTTAACCTCTCGTGAGGTGTATCTGAATCTGTTTGTGTGAGCTGAAAGTGTAGGGGAAACGTCTATGGGGTCACAGCACTTAGCCAACCTATGGAGGGTTCAGTGGGGTATGTGGCTTGAATAAAATACACCTCCCGAACCCCTGACTGCGATGGCTACATACTGCAGAAATCCGCAACAGCAATCTATGGGGTCGTCATCTTGATGCAGTTTCTGCAACCACTAGAAAGGGTGCACCTCTCCCACACACAGATACACAGTTCTCCCTCACCTCGTTTCGTATGAGGATCCAGAAGAGCATAACACATTCATGCAGAACGCAAGGATATAAGTGCATTAGTATGGTCTTTTATACCCAGGCAGACAGTGTACAGTCGAAAGCTCAGGTAGTGATGGTGTTTCAGTATTTCCGGTTTGTTCGCATCCTCTCAAAGAAGGAGAGGGGAACGCAGTGTACATGGGTTGCTAGTGAAATGACGGTTGTCTTTACGGTCGCCCGAAGTAGTGTTGCGCACAGACAGAGTTGAAGTATTCAAAGTCTGATGGGTGGAAATAAAAGAATATAAAAAAATGTGACTGGCTGGTACAGCAGTTTGCTCTAAGCTATCGAAGTTAACTTAATTCTTGTGGCGGGGGAGTTCGGCAGAGAGAGCACTTTAGGGGAATAGCTTGGATCAGAGAGATACAGGCAGAGAATGCAAGTTATAGAAGATATTTTAAGGAAGCCGATGTCGAGGCCTGGAATGTGCTGATGTAATGAGCAAACGGGGTCATGCGGCGATGCTCTGTCCTCATGGCTTTTGCTTCCGTCTCTGCTCGCAGCAAGGACGCGCGGTCGGACCAAAGCCCAGTCTCTCTTCTTCACAACAATGAGCGGCTTGCATTTTTGATGGTGATCATGGTGGCGACAGTAACAACAATATGTAATAAGTAGCTGAGACTATTATTGCATAATATGGAGTCGTAGTTTATTTCCAGCCGACCACATTTGCTAACTGGCTTCTGTGCAAGGACAGAATAGACGTGTTCCATAGGACTGTTTAGTAGGATTTAAAGAGTCATTGCTGTGAATGGTCGTATTGGTTTTATCAAGAAACAGAATTTAATCTTTCTGGCCAGAAATTAAAGTGTTTACTATCGCATCTAATTATTGAGAATGCTTAAGGTATATGTTTAGGCATACTGGGCATAGAATATATATACATATATATATATGTCTTAGAGAAATATATATTATTATATTTCTGTATATTGTGTTAGAAACGTATCTAATCAAAGCCACTGATAATTTTGTCAATCGACATAGAGATAATCTGGTTCAATTTTTCCCATAACGAGGTGCATTTATAGGTCTCTCGATCCTTTGCTTCTCGTTCACTCGTTCGTCCCGTTGGGCCTCCCATGGGCGCATCAGACAGCCGTTATAATTTGGTCCTCAGCTAAGGGAAACAGAGAGTTGCTAACCGGAATCATTTGACATCCGGTTGATTGACCCGATGATGTCATAGAGTCCAGGGCATTAGGTCCGGTGCACTAGTACTGCAAAATTTACGAGCTATATTGACCTGGCAGAACCATACAAACTCACAGTTGACTATGATATTGCGTATATTGGCTGCGTGCTCCTAATCTCATAGACCCCGCATTTGCACTAATTTGTTCAAGTTCTCTAAGTTTAGCCGAGATTTATATATCGTCATAAGGTAGGATACATAGGGGATGGATGTGTGAATGTAAGCAGTATGATTTAAGTTACAAATAACCCATATGCTTAGACGGAATTATTGAAGCCCATTTAAGCTCACACTTGGGCTAGACTGCGCTCTTCAAACAAAAGTAAGCGTGGCAAAGTTGGAGCTTTCAGAAATCTAACAAGCGCATGTATATATAAAAGGAAACAACAATTTCTAGCTTAATAACACTTTTTTCTGTTATCATCAATTGCTTCGTTGTTGCTTGAGTTATTACGGAACGATTGTTTACAGACAACTCTACTTACTAATAATCTAAATATTTTTAAGGCTGACCATCAGCCAACATTTAACGTCCACGGTAGCAGTTTTTGCA
>MNPL01005961.1:21239-33063 GCA_002081605.1 Tropilaelaps mercedesae
TACCGAGCTCGACACTTACTAATAATCTACGAGGTTCCAATTTTTTGCCAACAATCTTTTCAAATCCAGATAAAAGGGTTATGTTTGAACTTATGTTATAATGTGCCGTATTGCGTCAATCATGTTTCTGTCTTCCTGATATTTTTACCATCTTGTCAGGTTTCAGTCATGTTACGGGTTACAAATTTTTTGGTAATTTACTTAAATCCGCCGGGGTGATACATTTGAAGATGTGAATATTGCGTTATTCTGTAGATATCGGTACGAACTAAGTCATTTAGTGTTTTTTATTCGTATAAATAAAAATTCGCCACATGCGTTTAATACTAGCGGACCGCCTGCCGGAAATGGCAAGACCTTGCCATGTGCTAATACTGCCTGCAGCATTAATCCTATTTGCATGCGCTCATGTATATGACGCGCATGTATGGGTGATGCTTGCCTATGAGTGCGTGTTTATATGCGTCTGGCTGTTTGGATTATGAGCATATACGTACAATACGAACATAAATTGGAAAGGAGCATCGACAGCTTTACACAGGTCCGAAGATAGTGGTATTTAGATTGGAAATACTCGACAAATCATATTTTGAAAAGGGGACCCCTTCTTTAAAGAAAAATGTACTGTAGCAGTTAGTCTAAGAGGAGGATGTTACGTGCGCTACACCTAAACTCTGTCACAGTCGCTAGAGCATGTTTCATCATTCTGATCTATATCACTTCGGTTTGGCTGATCGGGCCTTTTCGCCTCAAGCAGCGCAGAAATAATTTACGGATCAACAAAACGACGAGAAACATGTTCTTTGCAAATACGCTTCGTGTTTTGACGTGTACTCCGTTTTTTCATACCCGTCGCTTCCTGTTCCGTGCACTTTAGTTCGAAAAAGCCTTTGCTTCTCACCTCATGGCATTTGGGTAAAAGGTTTTTCCATCCTTGTTGATAGAACAATAATAAACTGGTTTCTTGTTCTTAGCCTTTTAGTCTACTTAGTGAAAATAACGAGGGTGTATTAACTACGGCATTTGTAGAATTACGTGCTAAACATATGCACCGAAGTATTTTAAAAGGACTGCAAAATGAAATATGCGCGATTAACCTCTCAAAATTTATCTCAATGTATAACTGAAAATTAAACTATTAATATTATCCCTTCGCTGAACTTGAAACTGTTCAGAGTGCAAACCTGTCCACATCTGAGATTCTAACTTTTTAAAAAAGACAGATATACTTGTGCAGTCTAAAAATCTCAGCACAGGTTTTTACCATAACCGCGTAGCTAAAGGGTCAAAACTTCACTGACAAAACGAAAAGATTGCAGAGATTTTTCTGTGGCTGGTACATGCATTTTCTATTGCTTAACATTAATTTTTAGTCAAATTTCTGTTTGACTTTCTCATACGTTTGATAAAAGTAAAGAAGTTTGTGACATTTCACAGCTTAAATAAATAAAATTGAGGTTTGCCTTATTAAAAAAGTTTAATATGATTAGATTCAAATGCAATGAGAATAAATATTCTTTTTTAATAAATGGCTAGGAGTATATATATATTTGATTAGGCAGCATCTAGAAGACCAAACTGTCGCTTGCGCTCGCGATACTTTTGCTGAATTTGTTCACTAATGTTAATTTATTTTTTATAAGCATATATTGGTCAATCAGGTAGTTCACACTTAAAATTTCTTGTGCGAACAATGAATCCGAACCGAAAATATTATATTCAGATATTAGGAAGCTATAAGTATATATACTATATACGGCCATTTTAGCTATTTATTTTTTATCTACTATATTATTTAAAAGTATGAGCTAAACTTCTAATTTGATGAGAATTCCAACTGCTTTGTAACTGACCATTGAGCAGAGATTTTGAGCTGTTTGCTTAATTAAGGACGTAGCAAATTACGTAGTTTAAATAATTGGTATTAGCAATTTCAAAACAAGACAATGCTTTATGACCTTCAGATCTGAACTGGATCACTTCTTCAACATCGGGATTACGCATTTATATTTGCACAGCATCTGGAAAGCCGCATCACCATAGCTGTGGGAAAAATTAACGGTCATCTTATTGTTAATTTAACTATCTATCATGTGAGATTCTTACGGCGCTCGCAGTTAGACAAACGATCCCATTATCAAAATAATTCATGAATTCCGTCATTTTCTGGAATTAGTGGTCGCATCGATTCCAAAAGCTACTCAGTGAATCGTCAACGTGTAAGCTTCACCGTGTTCCAGCGATGATACATTTGCCTAAGTACTCCTAATCAACCAATAGTTTTACACTATATAGGCTTAACGGTTAACCATTTTAGTGACACGATTGGCTTAGAAAGCAACTGTCTTATTCGCATGTACATATACAATGGCTTGCCAGAAGCGTCGATATCAACGTAGCTGAGCTTACGCTATTGCGGTGGCCACTGCTCTTGGTGGAAGGCTAAACGACGCCTGTGGCCGCTTAACTGCTTCCTCGAAACTTCGAAGGCCGTCTTGCAGACTGCGTGGACTAAGGCTCTCGAGACGGCAAGTGATTGTGGGCGTCGCACAACAACATGATGGCTGAGAGCGTCGTTCGCCGTTTGGCGGTCATTGTCAACGGTAGGAACTCGCAGCGCGTTTCTCGTTTCGTTTTGTGCTTCATTACCATGCTATTGCTACGGTTGCACCTAAGAGATTTGGTTTTCATTGTATCGGTTTGTTAACGTGCGGGTCGGTACGCTCATGGACACGAAGTGGCCTCGTATGGGGATTTTGTTCTCAAGAACTCCACGAAAATTGACGCCGATGATTCATCAACCCGTATGCCGTCGCCCGCCGGTGTCCGTGAAGGAAGCAGCCGGCTACCAACGACAGAGTGGTGTGCATCGACGCTGACTCCCTTGTTAGAACTCAGCAATATTTCAATGTAAACTTGACACTGGGCCGAAGACATCTGTTTCATAGGAAACGGTGACATTTTCCGTTCGCCTATTTCTTTACTACACCTTGAAGACACGTTGGGCGCTATTCTAGATATTGTCAATCAAAGAACCAAGAATGCAAGCAGATTGTCAATTACTTTTTCATGCTAGGTTCTACTACGCATTCCAAATTTCCTCATTCCAGCAATAGGGAATCCATCGGAGAAATCGCAGAGGGAGCAAAATAGAAATCACGGTAACGATAGGCATACCCTGAAATAATTTTGTGAGGCAACGATGCTGTATCGGGAGTTGCAATGGGTGGAGGAAAAAGCAAAGCAGCAGAGCAATACCCAGAAAAACTATCTTAAAGTGAATCTCCCTAATTGAGAAGGACAGTAGGGAGGAACAACGTTTCTTTCTTTCTCTTTGCCGTCGATACGAAGCCGAGTGGATTGTAAGGGTGGTCAGGACGTGTGTATATATTTCACCCATACGCTTAAACCAACCGACACGTACCGAAGCGGTATAGTCCCGGAATATCTGTCATAGAAGGCCGCTATGGCTTCCCGGATTTCCTCCAACATGTACCTCTGTTTCCCTCACCCGCAATTCCCTGACTCTTTTCCACCTCTGACGTTCTCTATGCCATCACCCTTTTCTCTTTCTATGACGTCACTTTTCCTGCATATATCCCTATGTCGCTCTTTCCCTTCGTCCTCTGTTGTATTCTCTTAAGGTCCATTGAGTCTCAGTTGCCGCAAACCCGATTCGACAGTTAGGGGCGCCCCGGCGTTAGCCGACTAAATTTCCGTACGGGACGCCGGGCGGATTTATTCGATTCCGTTCTGAGCTCCACGCGAATTCCTCGGTTATTCGAGCCAATTGTTCGTACCCACAGGACTTACCACCCACCAGAAGCCAGTAACCCTGTATTTTGAGCATAGATTTATACTCTGGAATTTATTCTCTGCATAGGTGATTTTAATGCAGCGAAAAGTGCCATTTATACGCTCACTCGCGCGTAGCCTAGAAAGGCCATAGATGACTGCAACTAATAATCATAAACCACCATTAGTCGAGCTCGGCTGACAGACTGGGTTACATTATGGGTCATGCTTAATTCTACACAAGCACACATCGATGCCTAGTATACACAAATGTATGAGTATACAACACACTCTCAGCACTTGCCACTCAGTGGCGGAGGGGCGTGTGTGCTCCTCGCCCAAAATGTTGACCCTCTCCAGTTCGTTCACCCGCGCGAGGTATCGTCACTGACGGTGTCCCGTGATCCGCCAGCCGCGCGGTGTGATGAGGGCGGCTATAAATGTGACACGCTCTCCTTTTAACCGCTAGTACATGCCAGACAGAGCAAATAGTGAAGCGAATAGCGCAACAGACGATAGCAAACCCACAGGGTGGAAACAAAGCGCGCGCGTATGATCGAAGACGTGGCTTGATCATCGACAACCAGCCAATATACGACCAACGTGTGAGTGAGCTTTGCATTCTTCTGGGTTCATTCTAAATGGTGTGTGACTACATTTAGCAGTAACAAAGGTTGTCACCAACGGAATCTTGTCTATTAACCTCGAGACACCTCGTATCAGCATCATCTTAACGCTCGAGGGTGTGTTTACACATAAACGGATACACATTCCAAAATTGTACGGCGTGTTATTTGGTAAGTCGAGATTTTCGCTTGGAACTTATGGAAGCGTATGCATAACAGTAAACAAAACGTATAAGGAGACGGATTTCTGGTAAAAAAAAAAAGCCAGACAATAGAAACACACACGTCCGTTTAATGACGTTCTCTCGGCGTCATGCAGTTTATGGTGTACGAACACGACGGCAGAGGCGTATTGACATGCATATGTCACATGAACATGTGGCAAAGCGTGAGGAAATAATACAGGCCACAATACGAGATTGGGAAAATATGAACCAAGCTTGCCTGAATGGAATATAATATTTCTAGTGGTGATTCTGGTTAGTTGTAATACCGATCATTTGGCGAACGATAGTGGTGACACAAAGCGAGCTTTAGTGAATATTATTCGTGGTACTACCGCTCTGAAAGAGATACTGACCGAACTGATGACACTCTGACAGTGGTCTGGAACACAAAAAAAATATATATTTCCGAGAGCAGAGCCAAATTGTTCTGCTCGTAGTGTCTGAATAACTTTTAGCTAGCGCTATTTTTGTCCGGACAACGTCAAGCATAGAGGCATCAGGCACTGGCGAGTGGCAGAGTGAGTCAGTTGCGTATATTAATCTCTGCGAACCCAATAGATTGCGTCATACGACCTTCTACCTGTGCCTCAATGACTCAATCGATGGCCATATATTTCCCCTCGCAGTGAACGCTCTCGTCCAAGGAGTCGCATCTGTGTCATGTGTTTACACTTGACAACTGCGAGATCCTTGATAACAGTAACATAAATCTCCATAAAACCTACATCTTACAGAATGGACGGCATGATAGACAAAAACCGAAAGGCGATTCGGCTTGTTACTGAGCCAACTCAATACGTTCAATTCTTCCGGCTCACACATGATCCGAATCACACGAAGTACGTGGTGATTCGATTCCTATATATATGTATATGTATATATATATATATGAAGTTCTGAAGGGCGTTAATGAGGCTAATGGCGGGATATTGTGAGTGAATTGTTCGTTTTCATAGAACTGCTTTTCGTTATCTGGCGTTTACATTTTCTGAGTTGTAAATGTATGAATTGGCGAAGCAAAATGTTTAATAAATTCTATTAAGATTAGACGCTTCATTCTAATGGAAAGACCTCAGAGTTCTCGTCATAGGATTATATTGGTTATTCTCTACACATCTGATCTTATACAGCCACATCTCTTGGAATCTGACTTGGCGAATCCGGCCGCATTCGTTGGAGGACAGGAACAAGACAAAGGGAGAGGTCGCTCCGGTGTCCGTTCGGCGTAATATTAAACGTTTGAGTCTTGGTGCTTTACATGCTCATGTCTTTGTTTGTGTTCCTTCCGCTTCCTCCCTCATGAAAAGACAAACGACTTTCAGAAAAATACAAACCAGCATGCTCGGCTATACGAGCACGGGGTATTAGTCTTTGCCTGTTAGGAAATTAGGACTTTTTAGAGATCAGCGGAGATCGGATTGTGGGTCAAGAGGACAGGGAGTATTTCTGTTTCGCTTTACATTGAATATTGTCATGAGTGGGCTTCGGTTTATTTATGATGGCTTGAAACAACGTTTATCTAAAGTCATGTTTTTCTCTGCTGTTAATACATTCCTACGTGGACCCGTTACATCGAACTGTAGCTAGAAATAAATAAAGCGTTCGATTAGAATTTCTCAGTCGTCCCAGTCGTGCATGCATTTGATGCTTGTCTAATGGGTAACCTACGCTGTCAACTTGATTATGATTGTCAAGGCATAGATATGGACTTTTATGCGACCATATCGACGTGAGTCGACGACGACGACAACAACGAAAAATATCCAGGCATCCCACGGCGGTTCCACAGGTGTCGTCACATCGACGAAAGGAACCAGTGCCGTTAACTTAGTTCCCGAATCGAAAAGTCTCACCTTCCCACGGCTACTGACTTTTGAATTTTTCAAACACAAGTCCAGTGAGGCTGTTGTGATGTTCCCACACATTATCAACTTTAATTCCGGCTTCTATGACCACCCATAAACAGACTTTCGGCACTTTCGCTACGATTGGGCGCAGCAGATCAGTGTGTAAAAATAGGACTTCGCAAATGACAGCGATTCAACGAGAATCCAGAGAGTGAACCCTCTTGATGGCCATTCTGCAATTCAAACAAAAAATTTGATTACGATATGTGCACTAACTAGCAAGAGCAGCACTACTAACCTAACTCGCAAAATCCTAAAACCTGTCAAAACCGAAGCTGGTCCGACTAATTATTGCCGTACTTGTCGTACTTCGCTTGGCTCGACTCGTGTGATTCTCTGATACGGTTGAGATTTCGTTTAGTGGCTGCAAAAGGTCGTTTGCAAGTATTCAGCTAGCGGAACTTCCATTTCAGCTATTGAGGACCCTCAACGTTGAGTGAGTGTGCTTCGTAGTTTAGTAGCCAGCCATTCAAATTTAACAGTCGATTAACGACGACGACCCAGGTCGAGATATTGTCGAGCCATGATGAGCCCTGGGAGCAACCAACGCTAAAGGATCGGAGAATGAACTGAAACATGAAATGCTGCACAGGCGCCCCCCTTTCTGACGTCCTGTCTCGTCTTGCCATAACTGCCCCATGCCTTCTCGGCTTCGTTATAGTCAATAGAAATATAATATCAAATGAGAAATGGGTGCACGAATCGACGATCATTCAACTACACGCGTACGGTGAAGTACATGAAGCCGTTTACATGATATTCGTCACAAGTGGCGCTAGTTATAACGATTTGTGAGCATACATGTTGAAAAAGCTCAGTCATATGAAACGTTTTTGGAGTAACTATTTATAATGTTTCATGCCGTAAATATGTTTGTTTGTTTGTTTGTCTGTCTCTCTTAAGCAAATACTATCCGTCTTTCATTTAAGGTCAATTTATGTAGCCGAACGAATGTGAATTTAATCCAGACGCCAATGCTAACGCGTCCAGTCGCGACACCGTTGACTCGGCGCAACCCGGTCGGCCACCTCTATCTATCCTCGTTCATGATATTTCATGTCTCGCATTTGCCGGGGAAGCCACTTCACATGCTCAAGGCCGCTTTGACTCCTTTGCCAGCCGTTGCGCTGGTGCCAAAGGGGTCAGCACTGGTTAACGTGATTCTACCCTTCCGCATGGACATTCGCTAGTTTGGCCGACTGGCTTTTAGCCTCTTTCAGAGGTGACATACACGCCCACACATACAACATTCATAGCACTTTCTAAATGATAGTTCTATCAATTCATACTAAGGGAGGGATGAACGAGGCCAGATGAGGGGTGTCCACCTTCATCGTTGGGTCATATGGGTCGATGCTAGAGTGAGCGGTATGGGTTGGGTGGGTGACCTGACCTAGATGCAGTTCACCACTCCACCATCGGTTCCCCCCTTTCCCTTGGGCCCGACTTCCCGATCAACCATTCCCGGAACATACAACAGCCAAACAGCAACGGAGAAGCAACGGGGTCACCCGTTTCCCTTCGTCGCCATCATCATCATCATCATCGTGGCTGGTCCGCGACGATGACGTTGTATAGAGCCGTCGCCAGCTTACCACCGCTCTATCGCAGACGTCCCGTTGTGGGATGGTTTGGTTCTGTTGTTAGTGCAGCGTTGTATTCACACACACACACACACACGCAAAGATACAGCCAGCCAGTCAAGCAGTCAGATAGAGATAGATAGACGGTGGTTGCTAGCTGAGCTGACCGACTAGAATGGCTGCGTTGAGCAGTGCGTGCAGGCAACGAGACGAACCCGGCCGCCGCCGCCGCCGCCGCCGCCGCCGCCGCCGGTATGAGCTGAGAGCTGCCGACTTCCCTTCGAAAGTATGTCAGTAGCGGTTGCGCGCCAGCCCGGCGCTGCGCTAGTGGTAGCCGTAGTGGTGCGAACAGGGAGGTAGGGGCGAGGGGGCGGGGGTCAAAGAACCGTTTGTAGGTCAGCGACGGACGCACTATCCTACGTCGTTGTTATCATTGTGTGACTCTGCGATGGCCGCCCATGATGATTATGAAAATGATGGC
This sequence comes from Tropilaelaps mercedesae, assembly GCA_002081605.1. NCBI lineage: Eukaryota > Metazoa > Arthropoda > Arachnida > Mesostigmata > Laelapidae > Tropilaelaps > Tropilaelaps mercedesae. The sequence goes on from MNPL01005961.1 coordinate 29,859, forward strand.
GTCGCTTTCTGGCGAGGAGGGTGAACTTGATGATGAGAATTGTGTTAGTTATCTTCTCACAGGAGTGGGAAGGGAAGGGTACAAGAAGTGGGTCCAAGTTGGTCATTGGTTAGCCTATAGGGAAAGAGCAAACAGATGGGACGCAGCCAGAGACTGTGCGATACATCGACGAGTACTAACGAAGCGTCATTTATTCATATGTTTACTGTTTGTCCACAGGTAACATGCTGTCGGACCATTCGTGTCACAAGTGCGCAAACAATACGAGTAGCAACAAGTGTGAAACAACAACGACGACGACGACAATGTGTGCGATGCTGACCGATGGTCAAGTTCTAGAGGCGATCTGTGACGCCGGTTCGTCCAATATACTAATCGTCAAACAAAACCGCAAAAACCTCAAAAGCCCTACGCACATCTGCCGCATGTGTGGGTACGGCGATTTTTCCTCGCAACGCGTTCGTCGTCACCTTATGCTAAAGCACCACGCGGTCATGGCCAAGATCCTTGACCACGGCTCCGCCAGCCCCATTCATATGCCAATGATACACGCTGTACACTCGCTCAATACGCATAGCGTTCATAACGTACTTTTGTCCGCCCATAATGAAAAATCCTCGATTTTGGCCGATCGTCTCTCGTTTAATCGAAGTCACTTGGACTCTGAACCCGAGTCTCCCCTATCTGTCGCCTCGCACAAGGTATGTGGCGATGATCTCCCTGAAGACCTCTCTGTCCACTCTGACGGGTCGTCTGTATGCCACTCGGACAACGACGAGAACGTACAGGTGGTACCGCAATTTAAACCTCAAACGCAGTCAGCTACGTATAAGGCTAGCGAGAATAAGCGATCCGTGATCGTCAGAACACCTAAGAAGGCTACAAAGCGGTTCGCATCCCAGAACAGCAGTGGTCCAGCTTCTAGCCAGTCGATTCTCAAGCGTCGATTGCTCGGTCTTGGGGACGAACCTCTCGTCGACGATCTCGAGGCAAGCGAGGCGAGTCTAAATTCCAGTGAACTCAACGTTAAGATGGTGTACAGCAACCAAAAGTTTGTCATCGACTCCTCGGAATCGTTCTGGCTCAAAGGATACAAGTTACCACCACGATACGAGTTGGCACCCACGGCCTGATGCACACATTAATGGACGCTGGGATACAACACGGCAAAGATGATCCTGCGACTAAAGGGTCTGCAACTAAAGATGCTTGCCAAACGCTTTGCCTCCCTTTGTAAAATGGCCTCTGGTACGCGCCGTGCCGAGTGACTCATCACACTCGTCCGAACGCAGGTCGGCATCTCGGGCTCTCCGAAAATGCCCAGGCCCTCCACGTCCAGAGATGATCTCCCCCGAGCCGCTTTGTTTAGGTGAGCGAGTGGCTTTCGTGTCGTCGAAACGAAGCACAGAGATCTCAGTAGCAACAGAAAATGAGAGCAAAGATGTTAAAGAACCTTCCCTGTACAGCCAGCGAGCCAGAACTGAAACTGCTGAAAATGAGGAACAAAAAAATCGTTCGCGACGTGTTTCGTTTCATCGCGCACAATCTTGACACTCGGATGCAGCAACTCTATGCAGCTTGAATGACCGTTGTATTGCATGAATCAGACTACAGAGAGCGGACACTCGGAAGAAGGATTACACGATATTGTAATTTATACACGAAATGATCGGAAGAGTTGCTGTTACCCGTTGCCGTCATTATTAGGTTGTACAATTGCCATGGCATGTGTGGTTATATAAATATGAAGCGGGGAAAAACAAGTTTCGGATTACTGATATAGGGAGCAGGCAGAGAAACCTGTGTATCAGGGCCCATTGAACCACATGTGTGTGAGTGATCGATGAGTGTATGCATGACAGTGCCTGAGAGTGTAAAAGGGAAATACTGTAAGAATGGAGAGAGCTGAGTAAATTATGAAACCTAATTTATTTTTAGGCGTTACTGGGTCGCTCCATGTGGGGTCGATTTTTCCGGCTAGCCCGGATCCAGTATTGGCTCAGGACGGAGTGCAAGCCGGACGCTTTCTTTTCCTGTACACATCCTGTGATAGAACATACAGTTACCCCGTACAACCGGTCTGTTTACATCTTGGCGTTTGCATCTTACCTGCAAATTGGAATGGTGTAAATACACATAATCTGAGAACCAAAGCATGGCGCAGTTGCAAAATTCGTCAAGCAAGCTCAAGGAACGAACCTTGTGAGGCAGTTGGCCATGTGATGTATGACCATTTGGTCGCGAGATCAGCAGTAATTTTGTTTCGTCAAATGTTAAGAGCGCCAGGAAGAAGCGGATCATGATAATGAAAATTGGTCAGGGGATTGTTTTTTTTTTTTACCGAACGTCGCTTAACGATCTACAATCGTCATACAAACAAAGCATTGTCCCAGGATTTGTCGCCACATCCCTCATACGACCGCATATTTACAATATTGTCGTTATTCCCGGCATTCTCAGAAGGCAAAACACAGCAAAGGGATTCATGGTGCCTTCGTAGGCAGTCGGTATGTATTGGTGGTTGTGGATAAGAAGAGCCTCATAGCTTTGTAGAGAAAGTGAGAGTATGACCACAGCGACCGCGTAATTACGCACCGAAAGAGACACTAGTATTAACGTACGAAATTCGTATAGCAATAGAGGAAACGCGGACTAGGAAAGTTCGCCGGACATTGTAAACAATCATCCGCCCGAGGAGTTAGCCACAAATCAATTCATCAACAAACAAAAAAATACACACACTTGTACCGACAAACGTGGCCACACACGACAATATCTACACAAGAATATTCTTGTACCCTAGGGGATGGAGTGAAATAAATTTAAACAGATGCGCAAAAATGCTTATTTATGTTAGTAATTTGTTTTTTAATTTTCTATTTGAACATAACGTTGCCCGCTGTTGTCAATGATTCGCTTTCTGGAACCAAAAATGAGATGCAACAAAAAATAGACAAAATGACCTAAAAAGAGCTGGGTCAAGGAGAATTACCTAATGTTAATGGGCAAACACTGATAGACGACTGCGTTATGTAAAAACATGCGATAAAACACGAATAACAGAAAACCGAAAAGATATGGAAACAAAAAGAGAAGTTTTAATTGAGAGCCAATGCGTCCCCTCTCTCTCTCTCTCTTTATATATATATATGTATATATATATATATATATACATATATATATATGTATATATATATATATATAT
>MNPL01005962.1:0-14080 GCA_002081605.1 Tropilaelaps mercedesae
ATATATATATATATATATATATATACGATGCGCAGCCTTTTTTATCATATAATGCTAATGCGAAATGTTTTGCTCTAATAATTTAATCTACACTTATTATTGCTGATGCTGACGAAAAACCCGCCTCAATGCTTAGAGGTGTAAGCGAAGTCCTCCCATGAAGCGTAACCTCTGTGATTCAACTTCTTTGTCACTAAAGTACAATGGCGGCTGATTGGGTATGTCGATCTGGCATAGATCAAGAAGTTTCACACGGCCTCGAACACAATTTACCGTGCAAGCAAGAACCGGATCCCTGGTGTAGGGTTCTCTGTCGAGATTGAAAGACAAAACACTTCAGTGGGCTCAAATAATTGTTGTTAGAGTTGGATACAGCCTATACGCCTCCATTTTAACCCGGTTGAACATATTATACAAACATGCATTTACTATTAAAACGGCGTTGAACTACAAAAGCCCGCACCAGTTTACGTCATGGCTACATACCACGCAGCAAAGCATAGAAAGCGAGCAAGTCCATCTGCTTATTCTCCTTGGATGATACCAACAGGCATCTGAATGGCTAAATCAGCATCTGGTTTGTCCATGATGCCGTTGTATACTTCGTGGAGGAGGTAATCACCTGATACCATTACGATAGGGCTCCATCCTTCCAGATTGATGTTTCGCACCTATTTACGAGCGTGACTTTAACACTCTGTATTGCAATGACATAATAGTAATTCCTATCGTATTAAATGGCTATACAATCTGACAGTATGCTGACGGGCACCTCTGTTAGGGTGCAAATGCACGGGATGGAGTACATAAGGGTAGTAGCACTTGAATTCTGACTGATTATACTCGACAAGTAAACCCATACATAGATAAGCATCAAGTTCAAACCGCGTACGTTCTATCGTAGTTATTGGTAATGGCAGTACCTGTGATAACGAGAAGACAAGTGATTGAAGCTTCGTCGAAAATGGGTTTTACTTGTTCTAAAAAGATCTTGAGGCTTCGCTCTTTATTAGCCCTCGGGTTGACGAAGCACAAGTAGGGGCGTACGGGAGGCAGTGACTTAGAGTAACAACCGCCTTAATGTCTGCAATTACCATTTTAGAAAATCGACCAACCGATTGAATATTTTAGAATTCTAGCTCATTTACATCTGAAGGCTTCCTTTTCAGTAATTTGTTCTCAATCACAAAACAACTCACAGGGGTCGTTAACGAAGCTTTCTAGATATACAGTAGCGTTTCTCTCTGCGTTACCGTGCGAACATGCATATTATGTTATAAAAGTACCTATCCTAGGCAAATTAAACTGCTAAAAATACGGTTCATGTCGGTTATAAACGCTTCTGAGGTTTCCTACCAAGTAGATTGTGTTTCATAGAGAAAGTGGATTTATCTATATCAAACCTTCAACCCAAAACTTTTATTCAAACTGTTATCGAAATTTACGTGCCAACGAAGGGAACCTGGGCAGTCAGATTTGCAACTCTATAGGGAACTCTCTGGCATTCTATGTTTTTTTTAGAGAAAGTAAAACAAACAGATTGTTAATACGATTTTACATACTACCTGTGAGTTCAGCTGTTTGAACCATGTTCCCAGGCTATAGACGTCTCTGAAAGCCGTTTAACGACTCGTTTACATGCCACTTAACCCTTGACAATAAATGCCTGCACTTTGCAGATAGGCCAGTCTGCCGATGAAACGAAGACAGCATAAAAGAACTTTGTCCTAGCTCTTACTGTGACAAAATTCAAAACCGACCTTATAGGACCCGGAATGAATTGTATATGATTGAGTGCTTTATGTATGGAATGCAAGCAATTATTGTAACCGGGTAACTAGTATTCAAATAAGTAATTTCGCAACTTTCGGAAACATCTATAGCTTGTGTACTTGATTCAAACTACTAAAAAGTCACCAGACAAAAATATAAAATTTCTTTAAGGATCTATGCTTGTATTTAAAAAAACAACAAAGTGCCAAATCTTGAAAAGATCCTCGTAGCCCAGATTTTGCTTATTCGTTTGATTTCAACGGCGCTCAAATTCAAACTACAATTAAAGCTAAATTTTTGCGTGTGTCTGGTTTATATTTTTCAGCAATAGCTATTGTTTAGATTAAATGCAATTGTTTATATTAATTTTCATTAAGAAACTGGAAGATCAAAATACTTCGCTGCTGAACTGGAATGCGCAGTTGGAAATCAGATAACCGACCCTGCTTCCAATGTAATTAAGAACATCAAATGCTACAACATTTTTTAAATATAGTCGAGTCATTAACCCATACCTGAATGTTCGACTACAGTATGCGCGCGTTTTATATATATCCTTTTTGTAATCATTACTAATAAAACCAACTAAGGTTGAGAGCCATGACTACAAACGATTCTGACCAATCTGACTTTTTGGAAGATGCTTTATCAACACCGAACGTTCACCCACCGCAAGGTTCTGTGCTGGAAAAGTGTTCATTGAGAAATTGTTACAGAATTGAGCAACTGGGTGTACCTTCTATTTATCTCGACTACAACATTGCGGCGCACCCTAACGCAAGCAGGTTATTTCGAACAGATTAATCGTTTGATCTCCTACTCGGTTGAAAAATACGTAAAATTTTGAACAATTTTCGCTGACATGCTTTGTCATAACGGGCAACAGCTATACAATTACCTGAGTTGATTTCGAAGGTTTCCCCAAATTAGCCGATGAATAGCAATCTTCCATCGCTTCGCCTCATCAAAATTTTTCACATACGTAGAATGTGTATCCATTTCAAATTTATGCTTGAAGAAAACATATTCAGCAGTATGACAAGCGTCTAACACTTAGCCACTGCTAAAACGAACACACCCGTTCTACACATTTCTCTACTCGCATGAAAAACAAGTTATAGCTGGTGTAACACTACTTCATACACACTCCATTACGATACCCCCATGTTGTGCAGCAATACTATTACATAACAGGAAAAAACTGTCATTGGGAGTGTTTTTGTAATTTTCTCGTGCAGCTTCAGATGTACCGCAACAGATATTTGGGCGTTGTTTGTACGGTTTTCCTTCGAGGCGGCCATCAGCCTAAAGGTCGCCTTTAAAAATCAACTGTTGACCTAGCGTGCAGCCCTGCAGTAAATTAATGAAGATAAAACAGTCAAGCAAAATGAAATTCCGCGTTAATGTGGTTATCCTGCGTCGATTTATATCATTTCTAAATCAGAGTTGCTTTTTTTCATAGTGTAAACATCTATGTGGAAGTAGATTTTCTATATTTTAAGCAACCATAATTCATTCTTCACAGGAATGGAGCTACCTTGGTTATTATATAGACGACTCAGGGATATACCCGGAACCACCTTAATCTGTTCTAGTTTTAGTGAGTCTCGTTTGTCTTTGCACTGCGCAATAATTTTAACGAAAAAAGTCACGTCTCCAGATGTCGAGACATCCCACCTAGGTTCATTATATACCACGTGTTCTTTATATAATACGCATAAACGCAAATGTCAACCGATTTGTACGCTGCAGAACGGTGTGTCTTGATCGCATAATTTCACAACCAACAATATCCGAGATGGTCACGGAAGTCATTTCTCCTGTTTCATTAGTTGCATTGGTCGAAGTGATAGTTTGCAAAACAGGGAAACACGGAAACAGGACGATGTTGAATTTTTACCAATAGAGGCAACCGCGTTCGGTAACCGGGGGGGCGGCTAATCACCCTTTTTTGTGCGAAAATATGGATAAAATGAATGACGTACGTGTATGGATTAATGCGGAGCTATTATTCTTATTATTCATTTTCATTGCTTCTATATATTCGGTCTGGGATCTCCACCATTGCCATTGCCACCATTGCCATAGTTGTTTCAACTAGTGTGATATTGTGTTTGTATCGTTTACACCTGTGCGTGCCGCGATGTGCTCAAAAATTCAGTATCTTTCTTAAATTTCGCATGTTCTACGTTTAAATGCTTTTTTCCTCTGGTGATCCGCTCGCTTTATATAGCGAATTATTTACAAAAATAATGAGCCAAACGTAAACAATAACAACAAACGATTATTGGATGTATCAATTTCGGTACTGTTCATGATGTGAAAATTGCCCAGCACGAGCTGGTTGTTAATGTCTTTTCTTATGGTGTGATATCTTCTCTACAACAGCATTTTAAAGTCTCACCTCCAAGTTTAAACATAAGATTGTTTTTGTATAGCAGCACATTAAATCTTCTACCCTCGTTGCCCAGATAACGGAAAACTCGCCTTTAAGTACCAGCTGGCACTCTTTTTATGACAATTTCTGCCGGCCACAGCTAAATTTGAGTGCTCTTATTATGTTGCGCAACTTTTTCACAGAAGCACTTCACTTCTGAAACCACGTGAGCACTCGAAAGCATGAGTAATTTGATTGCATGTTTATACTAATATTTTTTTAATAGACTTGTCGGTTACATTAATTTTATCAAGATTTCACCTACGAAATTTTATCAGTCTGTTAATAAAAATTCATGTCGGAAGTGCCCTATTTCATTAAATAAAATGGCTTTATCAGACTAATCACGAATATTATTTCAGTCGCATTTCGGGTCGGTCATTTCTCGGCAAGAAAATCTTTATTTAAAAAAAGCCTTTGCATCCGATAGTGGCACGATTATATATGTACTCAGGAATAATATATAGAGTATAGTAGTGTGCCGTATGAGACAACATTACAAAAACTATTATGGTAATATGCACTTGCCTTGCAATGGTCATACATTATTCTCATTCATGTACTCAGTTATTGTCGGTATTTAAAAATACTTATTACCATTTGGTGCTTGCCTATTTACGTATTATTTACTGTAGCTTCAATGTACCGTATGACATATAATATATGCATTTAAACAGCTTTATGGTAACTACAAAATAATAATAATAATAATAGTTATTATTATTATTATTACTATTATTATTATTACTATTATTAATAATTTTTATTATTATTATTAAATTCTCTGATCTGATGGAGATCCAAAGAAGTTTGTGGTTCCAAAGAACTAAGCATGTGGAACAGTAGTACCTGAGACATATTATTATGCGAAGGTAGACCATGGCTTAAAAGAGACAAAACAACGATCAAATTTGATCGCCTATATTTTTGCGTCAGCTGAAAACTCTCAAACCGGTCGTCCGTAATCAGTGATATTTTATCAATATTTATGCAACTGATACCACTTTTTTCCTGAGAAAAACTTAAGCTTAAGAAGAAAGCGTTACTGAGTAAAGACGAAGCAGACTCCCATAATTGCTTACCATCGTTTACTACTCAGTGACCCCTTGGAGCGAGGACAAGATGGTGGAGATTCACATTGGCTTTCACTTAATTAACCGTTTGTCGGCTCGAACATCTGCTAGTTTCTAATACTACAGTGGATATAGGAAGAGAATTACGGGTGCATAACATGTGTGTGTGCGATTTCTTTCGTAGACTACCTAAACCTAGAGCGATTATCGCCTATTTAACGATGTGTAGGTTTAGGTTTATACAGAATATACCATGGAGAGAAAATCCCTGATAGGAGGAATTCCAAGGTTTGCCAACCATTACTTACTTCTCGCCGAAGAAAGACGAAGGCATATTATTAACGACGAAATATTAACTTATTTTAATGTCAAATTTAATATCACTTATGCAACGTTATTTTTCGTTTCGCATTGCAGTGGGATACAGGGTGCAAGGAGATTAGAGATCATCGTTACATTTAAGGTTTCACCTTTACTTAACGTTTTCTTAGTTACGCTAATAATGTTTTCTTTTAATAGAGTTAATTACCAATTGTTTAACAACTTTTTGGTTAATCGTATTTTTGCAGAGAATTACAAAAATGATGTCGAGTGGGTTGCTTTTTGGCTATCGATAACGAGTGTTTAGACATGTTTAGGTGAAAGAAGAAATGTGATCGCAACTTTACCTGGAAAATTTTTGCACGCCAAAACAATGAGCGAGTCAATTTTTTGCTGTATCCGGAGGTGTATGGAGGATGATGCGGAAGTTGCTAGTAAGAAATCACTATTTTTTGTAAAATAAGCAAAGGAAGAAACTCATTGCAGAATTTTGCAATCGTTGCATTCGCCAGCGAGTTTTCGCAAAGGTACTATCTGTTTCAAACTACCTGAATGGGGTAAAAGTAGTAAGACACATGGATGGCTAACTTATGTCTGAGAGGATACCGCGTTTCATAAAGAAGACTACATAAGTTTTAAATATTATGGGTTTAGAAATTTATCGTACTTTGTCTATCTAACATTGCGTTAAGGTAGATACCATAATACGTATCGGAAGGAGCAATGAATAATCAAAGACGTGTGGTCCTAATTTCGTCCGCCGAATCAACCTTATCTGAATAGTAATAAGCCATATTAAATTCCGATTTGTTAATTCTAGGTTCTTTTTCAAAGAAAGGTAGATCTATTATTTAGTAATATCAAATGTCGCTTGCATCGTATATTGGGTATATCACTCATGAATGCGTTTTATTTTCATATTTAAATAGGGGCGCAAATGTATCACTCAATAACGTAAGGCACTTGATGCTGAACTAGTTTGCGCCATTCAACTTTTTTAGCTTCTGATATAAAAATGTCCGGAGTAATCGGCGAAGATATCACATGCCAACGCCAGCACCTTGCTACCCATATGAAGTTTTGGGTAGCTCTCAATGCACTTGAGGTGTAACCTTTGGAGAAACCTCCCTCTCTGGGGTAATAGCATTGCTAAAGCGTCTTTATTTAGTTACAAGGTCTTCTCTAAGCTTTTGTACTGTCACTGGTAGCAAAACGACACCACAGTGACTTACCCACGTTATATATATATATACCCGCCTCGCTTTTAACGTCTGCAGAAAACGTACAAATGTGTCCACGATTTGCTTTGTAAATGTAGGTGTATGCCTAAACTAGCTTATGTAAAATGATGTCATACCTTTTCATATCAAGTCGGTCAGTGTTGCTCAATATGATCAATTTGTATTCGGTATCTTCTTAACGCGTACAAGAAATCGCGTCTAGAATAGAGTATCTGAAGTTTGCTGAAGTATCTGAAGGCATGCTTTCGCTCTGTTTTTATTCTTTTGGGTAATGGTAGTAGTGAACTAATGTATTAAAGGTTTTACATTCGTAAAAAAATCACCAACAACAGCATATACACAATTTTGTGCAGCAAGTGGCCACTGAAGCTTTTCCTTCAAACCCTATGCGTAAGGTCACTTACAGGTGCTGACCTGGCCTGCGCCGATCGATGTACGACGTATCAGAACAACAATCAAAAACGAGACAATCGAGTTTACTACGCGCTGTTTCCTGTTTTGTTACTCCTCGATTAAATTCTATTGAGATACCTACGAAATGTAGGAATCATAAATTATCGCCGTATATGAAGAAATGCCAGCAATGAAGGAATACTGTTCTTATCGCAGTAGATATGCATTAACTTGTACCGGCATTAACAGCTGATCGACGTCCTTCAACTAAAAGTATAGCATTTTGACGCAACTACGGGTTTTATCGTATTCTCGTGTAACAAAATTGTAATTCAACAGTTATGTTCGTCTTGCACTTCCACAAAACTCCGCATTCAGTTGTACACGCATACATTTGATGTATGCTTTTTTGTAACAGCAATTGCTGAATATTTTAAATGCCTGTAACGCGTCAGTTCAATTTTTTAACGTAAGTTTCAGCAAATAATTATAGCAAGGCCTATGTAGATAAAAAAAAAAATGCCAAATGGCTAGCCTGGGATACAAAGCTAGAATGGCCTGTAAGCTGTCTGTTGATGTAATGTGGTACGCACGTTTATATTTACCGAGCACTTGAAAGATCCCGGAAGAAAATGGTCGTATTTAGACGGTTGCTGCTCATGCGCAACACAACCGGTATCGTTTCAAAATGATCACTATTTCGTTTTTTTACCAAACTGTCAAACGCCCATTTCATTAAAATACGAGGGCCGTCAGGACAAGTAGCTATCGGCTTACAAGCTAAATATACGCGCCTTTCCCGGTAGGACACGTGATTGCACGATATTTGCCCGCACCATCTCGCCATCGATTGTCATAATGCTCTCGTCGAAGCTCTCGAGTCGGAATGCTTTTACTGGAAATAGCCGTACCCAAGGCAAGTCAACATGTTTGCCCACCTCCTGGTTTATAAAGTACGACGCAATTTGACGTCTCGACGCTTCGCCCTTAATCAGCATCAGCCAACATACGCCACCAGACAGATGGGCTTCGGGAGCAAAGAAAAGCTTAGTGCCAAGGTGGCTCACAAGAGACGTATAAATGATAACGAATCTGCCCTCCTCCACTTTCCACGACGCTGGCACTGGCTCATCCAAAGTCGGAAACTCACTTCGAGGTTCGAGGTAGATATTTTCTTTGACACTAATCGTGACATTTGCACTAGGCGCGTTTCCGTTGACATCTGGTTCCAGTCGTCGACCTTCCTTGTCATTGGGTTTGCCCTTAGCTTTGGCAAGTTGCTGGTCTGGCGATGCGTAAGGGTTGGATCTCGTGTGCACCCTTTCAAACACTGTTGCGTGTTGATGATCGAGTTTCGCAGAATTGTTGCAGCGCTCTGAAAGGAGTCATGCGTTATCAAAAATGCTACTTGCTCCGCATATCCAGTTACGCCGAATTCAACTTGTTTTTTGTTCTATCTGGGGTAGACATCAACAACTTCAGTAAAATTTGCATTTGAATTAATCTAAATTTTGTATGAGTGCGTCTAAGATAATTTGACCAATATGTAAACAAAGCGCATTTTTAGTAATGGATTGTCGCCCGTCAACTCCCAACAGTCACATTGAGATTTTACCAATTTCGTCGTCATTAACCCTCTTCAAAGGCGATTTTTCTTCCTTTCTTCCCTGGTTAATGTTTCCAAGAAGACTTTGCGATCGAAGTAGTCTGGAATTCAAACAAATGAAAGGCAGGACGCATCGTTACCAGGAAGTCAAACATTTGAGATAGCACTTAAATAAGAATATCCAGATGATGCAGGAAGTGTAAAAAATGGCAGACTTAGTTTGGCAGCTCCGACGACATTAGGTTAGAGAATGTTAGCATTTATTCTCCGTGAATCTAAATTGGGTGACTCTTATCACTAACGGCGGTGAAATAACCGCGACAGTTTGAAAAGAGCCACTATTTTTTCCATCCACTCAGTGACGAAAATTGATCTATCTTTATATATGTAGCCAGTAATCGTTTTTGCGTAGCAAACAATATAGCGTTCGGCAAGAAAAACACACATCTGTGTATATCTGGTTAAAAAATCTTTCCGCCTGGATCGTCTTTATCAGTACCTAAGAACCCCAATGACACTGTAAGGGTTTCCAGCGAGACTGACCTGGACGCGCTGGCCTGTTCTCGCAAGTTTCCATTTGATTCTCGACCGGCTAATTTCTGATGAATTTCGCTGCCAAATGTAAAATTACTTGGATGGGATGGCGAAGGTGGACGCGGTACTGAAACACTACCCAAACTATGCTTTGCTCGTTCGTCACATGTCGTTTCGGTCTCAGGCCTTAACTGAGATTGCACCTCTCCGTTGGGTACCGAAGATTTTTTGACCACAGGCGCAAGTGCGGGTCCTAGACCTTTAGCTGGAAGGTACGAAATCCTGCCGGAGTATGTGCGAAGAGCTAAATCGTTTGAACTGTCATGTTAGGGTTCAGACTCATATTAAATATTCGGGAAATTTTCACAGCAACAACTAGCCTCTTCATAGTTACTCGTTCAAAATTCTTTAGACTAAAACATTTTTGGTGCATAACGCAAATGAACAACTAAACGAAAATGGTAGTTGCTAAGTTCTTATCTATTGTTTTCCACGTCGTTCTATTTTATTTTATAAGTGATGTTGAAGTTGCAACGAGCTGGAATTTGGATACACGCATGTCAAAAGTCCTTACTAAATATCCGCCAGAAAGCCCAAAGTGTAAAACGGATTTCTCCGATGAAACGCAGTTTTTCCGACTCTATATCAATATCGCTCATTATTCCCCAACCGAACGAAAGAAACGAGTAAATTGGCTCCTTTTCAGGCATTTCGATTTTGCAGAGATCCAATGGAAGTACACGGCCCTTTACGCAGCTCAGAGTGCAAGCGAGTACCGGATCCGCGAGATACGGTTCTCTGAAATAAACAGAGAAAATTTTAGCAAATAAATAGGTTTTGTACTTATTTAAGTAAATAAGTAAGATTTCACTATTAAGTACCAGGTATCAGAACGTAAAAGATGGTTTTCGCTAGTTCGAAGCGCATACCAATTTCGAAAATCTGCACATTGTATCCGCATAATGCGAGGCCGGACAAGAGATCCCCAAACAAAAGGTACTTCTCGTGTGATCTAAGGAAACCCAGGAAACTTAAACGGATGATTGAAGCGAAAATGCCGAGAAATTATGCTGTGAAGACACTAGCTATGTAACACGCAGTTCGCAAAACGAAACAATTTGTATGAGATATAGTGTGTGCGGTGTAACAGAAGTTTCACCAGGTACAGCTGCATTTTAATGAAGAGGCGAGGGAAATACATTTAAGAGCAAAATGAGTCAAAACAAGAAGCGATTAGCAGTAAAACCGACTACACGGAGCCTAGTACTTCACTATAACATATGAATGAAAACTACAACTTCCTGACACAAGCCCCGGATTGAACAGAAACCCATTGTACGGTAAAAGACAAATGTAATGCGTATATAATGTATCCTTCACAGATGTGATAGGTCAACGAGGCTACGTACCCAGAAGCATGGCAGATAGACCTAGCCAGACCGTTTCCCGATCCGCCGGGTATGACTCCTACTGGAATCTTGACGGCTTGGTCCCCATCTGGTCGTTCCATAAGCCCGTTGTACACTTCGTGCAGCAATCCATCACCTGACACTATAACGATCCCACTCCATTGGTCCAATTCGAGGTTACGGACAAACTCACGAGCATGATTGAAACGCTCTGTCCATTCATCAGCATACATCATGCCATACAGAACAATAATGGCAAAGCTTACCGTGACCAATTGTTGTTTCCAATCTCACACAGGCCGCAGAAACGTTCAGTTTTTATTCAAGTGGTCACATACGAATGTAGAGGAACTTATTAGTATGTCAATTTACCAGTTATGAGTAAAAGGTGGGCTACATCCGCCTCGGAGAGGACCGTTCGTACTCTATGAAGGAAGATCTCGAGGCTGCGACCGGGTCCCGATTTCGGATTAATCAAGCAGAGGAAGCGCCGCTGGGCTGGCAAGGCTTCCGGAATGACCACATCGCCCGTGTCTGTGAAAGCCGGCCAATGAAATTAGTAGTTGCACTCAAGGGTAATTATTGACACCATAAGTCTTTAATTCGGATTATATTGTCGCTATGACACGCACGATGATCGAGCAATGTTCCTTCTTAAAACATTCGAAGAATGAACGTAATGATTCACAAAAGATTACGAAATTGTAATTAGAATCTATCACATAAAGTTGTTAGTCTTACAAATAATGATATTTGGTTAATGGCACAGCTGTTACACCCATCAATAATAATAATAGTCTCTACGCGAGCAGATCGCAAATAACTCTGAATTATGCAAACCACAAATACCTCAATTTGACCTCAATGCATCTATACCATCTTCATAGATTAGGCGAATAAACGAAATCAATAACCTTTACTGTCGGAAGTTAAGATTGGTTGTTCATACGATTGGTCATAGCTCGAATTGAACAGGCTAGCATTTAACTAAGATCGGCCACTCGATCTAGAAATCTACAAAATAATACGCCTTTTACCCTAAATGAGGAGCTCGAGATGAGGTGAATTTTTATTTTCAAAATGACCAACTCGATTTAAAACCATATATTTAAAATAAAATGGCAAAGAAGTACCTGTTCAATATTAAGTAGCAACACGGCCTATAATCCCTTTAAATCTTCATTTTATCTAACCACAATCTAAACAATAAACTTTAAACGCATGTCATTCTCCACGTAGGTTTCGCAGCTGAAATTAAACCTTTTTTTAGCTTTGCTGGTGCTGCTGTTTTTATCCTAAGCCCCTCTGTTCACTGCTGCTATCAACTTTATTGACGAAATCTTAACCAACGCAAATTGTTGCCAGACACAGACTTCATCGCATTTTGTCTTTTGCGTTTTAGCGCCAGCCACACTACGTGTCGCGACGCATCGGCTTCTACTTCGGCTTCTACTTCGCATGGCACGAGCTATTGCTTGCCATAGCTGCTCAAATCGCAATTGGATTCGTAGCACATTGTTATCTATATCGACGGCCACGATGTAGTTACACGAAGGAAGAATATAGAGCGATAGTCACGGGGTAAGATGTCTGACACAATCGTAGGGGGCTAGCTAAAAAAACAGCCGTCGATTTCGAAAATAGAACCGAAGCTACAACCGTTAGCAATGTGAAACAGTGTCGTAATCGTAAGCTGATCGACATGGACCTAATAAAGAATCTAAGAGCAACTTGTTGAATTCTCAGCTGGTTACTTGAGCATGAAAAAATCCAATGATAAATAGGACAAACAGACGGAAAAGAAGGATATGGGAAAAGAAATACAATGAGAATGTGTTTTGGTAAAAAATCTAATTATAATTTCAAATCCAAACCCCTTTAATAACACGAGATAAAATCAAACGACGATTGGAGAAACAATGATACAAGCTTCAACGTGTCATTTGGGACTACACGTCTACGTGCTGTCTTTCTTTCAACAGGAAATGGTCGATGCCACATTAACTAGCCGAAGTACTTTTTAGGAACGTCATTTGTCATGTGGCCTCAAGGCAGATAGTTAAGTAAACAGACTAACAAACGGTACAATTACGTTTGAGTTTCTCAGTCTTCTAATAGATAGGACATATTTTAAATGCTGCTATTTGAACACCACCGACTTGAATTTCTTTTCCGAACAGCCATAGTTTTATATACTTGTTACCGATATACGTAAATTATTGCAAAAAAGCGTTGTTTAGATTGTTATACCCATTACTTGATACGCCTATGAAAAAGTCAGAAATGCTTCTAATGGCCATAGACCTCATAACGAGACTATTTAAATAAAACGATGTCTTGACACCCATTCCCACAAGTACTCTTTTAATGTAAAAATAATAATGTAAAAATAAAAAAAAATTTTATAATTAAGTCTGCCATATGTAAGATGCCATATGTGTCAGAGACAGCCCACTTGGGTCAATTTTGAAGTTATGTCCGCGAAGAGTCCATAAAAAGGCACTTTGCCACTTTCTCGCCAGACGAAGATTATTCTTGTATGACCCACACACGTCCACCTCGAACACGTATCTGCAACAATGTATGTATGTGTGTAAGAAGATTCTGTGTGTAAGAAAATTTCTCAACCATAGGGCTATGCTTAACATATTCTTTAGAAAACTCTAGTTATAATAGAGAAGCAACCTAATATTGATGGCGCACAATTATGGCGTAAAATGATCTGACTAATTTTTAAAAAAGCATTTTTTTTATAGTTAAGATTAGTTTTGGAACAAAAGGGCTCCGAACTAACGAAACGGTCACGTTTTATCAAGAAGAGGGGAAACTTAGCTGGAGTATTAAAAGAACGTTGCCATGCTAAAATCACTCTCAAAATGGGGCTGTCTGTCTGCTACTCACGTATGCCTTTGTCGAGCCAGTCCGCTGCTGCCCTTTAGTCCCTTGCGCAGGGCTAAATGGTAGGCATAGATGCAGAAAAACGCTGAATCTCCACACGGAGCTCCCGGTTCCCCGGTCAGCCGCATCACGTGACAGCCAATGACATCATCCATGCTGACAGTCGTTGTTTCACCTGAGCATCAACAAAGACCTTTTTTACGAGAAAAAATACCAATGGCCCAATGAAAAGCTCCTGTAGCTATGGAAAACCGATTTTTGTTGCCTTATCGTTAAAAACGTAATGAAGACTTGGCTCCAAATCTTGGCAGGTTGAAATATACGCCAATGACTAACGTTGGACGTCCATTAAATGAATTTGACAAGCTATATATATATATATATATATATATATA
>MNPL01005965.1:0-18324 GCA_002081605.1 Tropilaelaps mercedesae
ATATATATATATATATATATATATATATATATAGCATTTTGGCATTCTCGAGAATGTCGCTAGAAATGTGAAACGAACGGAATTAGTCGGATAGCGTAGAGAACTGTTTTGTATGTGTAGGCACGATCTGACAGATTCCCCTCGTGACGTTGTCGTCGATTGCTCCGGTAGTTCCCATAAACAAAGAAAGAGAGATAAATGTAGCCAGGCGAAGACAGACGGGAGGAGTTGGATACGCCGGGGTTCCGTCGTAGCGCAATAACATAATCGTCGTCGTCGTCGTAGTAAATACCTCGGTTGCGTGTGCGTCAGCGTTCACGCGTCTGTCGACGCTGCCTGCTGGGTTAAGTTACGGCGTGTGATGATGGCCAGCCGCTAAACAGGCGACAGATTCCTCTGACGCGATTTGGTTCGCAGACGATTCCAATCGGAGTCCACGGCCGCGGTTCGACAACGTCGGATGTGAACGGAACGTACCGGGAGCCTGATCTTCGCCTGGGCGTACGCCTGTTATCGCCTTGACGACTGCGGGTAGTCTTCACTAAGCGAGTGGTTTTGTCGTGGTCACATCTTCGCTAAGGGGATTAAATTCAGGGAGGAAAAGGAGAATTTGTCTGATGTGAGCAGCGCTCCGGAGTACGACTACGGCGGCGGGAGCGCATGGGCGCTTCTGCTGCTTAGCCGATGGCAGTCGCGCGAAAGGATGAAGGCGTCTAGGCATCGTAGAAAAAAATTGTGACGGTACGAGACGTCACCGGACGTTAATTCATGGACGTCGGCATGGTGGCAAAACGAAACGGGGGGTTCCTCAAGGCCGTCGACGGGGTGTGGTTGTAAAAGAGACCTCTGATCCCAACAAACCATGAACGGTTGTCGCGTCTGTACTTGCGACGCACCGACATTGGGCTGAAAAGGACCGTTTGTGCAACAAAATATTACCGCAAATAGAAAACGTTCACTCACGAGACAAGTAACGATGAAATTTGCATCGGTAGCTGCTTCTAACAAAGTGCACATGAAAACTGCACATCGCTTTGCCCTGCAGAATACGCGCTTGCCTCCGAGTGTCAGCTGAGTGCGCCCCTGACCGTGGGAAACTTCGTTCACCTTTTTCTTTTGCTTGTTGGTCTCTTTCAGTGTTCCACAAGTACGACATGCCGCGTCCGGAAGCGCCCATCCCGTCGTTCGGGTTTTCGAAAGCTCTCAGCGGGTTTATCATGATGCTCACGCAGAACGGCAAACTCCTCTACATCTCCGACAACGCCGCGGAGTATCTCGGTCACTCAATGGTACGCGTTTCTGTGCACTTGCGCTTGTTTGTGTATTACGATTGCGAATACGTTACTCGACGGACGCGTTCGGTAACTGCAGTTGAACTTAGATTGTCTGGTCCTGCAGTGCAGGCCGCCAGTCGGCCGTACACGACGGAGCGAACGAAGCGTCGCGAACAGCTGTCAAACAAACTGTTTATTGTGATTAAGAGCAAAGCAGATTAATATGGTGCGAGGACACCGTCAACAAAAGAGCTTTTCCAGCTTTTCGTGTCCATGCCGGTACGCTATGGTACGACAATTTGTTCGCTCGTTAAGGCGATTATGTGTATTAGTCCGCTATATAGTAGCAATATAATTAATTATCACGCTATTAATGTAGACAGTCATTGTAGATTATCGACATAGCCAATGGAGCAAGCGAGAGCTGCGACTTCTGCCACGCGGACATTTCGTGCTTCAGTTTTACCCGAGTGAACCACAGCCGTCCTTGTCGCTTGCGTTTGTTGATCTTGTTTAGTAATTCAAGTTGAAATAGTTCCTCGCGTTGCATTAACCTTGACTGTTTTCGCGTCGCCATCGAAGACCAACACCGCCGAGTGATTATAATATACCGGGTGTTTAAGATGTGGTTTGCAAAATACACGTCTGTGATGCAGAGGAAATTCTGCAATCGCGTGTGCTTCTATTGGCATGGCACAGTTTTCTGACAAAGCCATCGATCGGACTGTTAGGTTGGGTCTGGGGTGCAACGGCCGATACGCGATGGTGTTGTCGGCTAGCCATGTTCAGATGTTAGTCCGTCGAACCGTCGCTTGTGCAGGTGTCTTTTGCCGCCTTCACTCTGACAATTGCCTAAATGGCTGCCTTTTGGTCAGATGGTTAGAGACGAGAGAGTTTTTAATTTTTTTTATGCACTGGCGAGAGAATCGCCACTATTCTTCCTTTTCTGAGTTCGACGCTTACCTGTCGATCTGAGAGTCGGTCGAAATTTCATACTGGTCTATGAAGTGTTATAGACGCCTAATCAGAATCGGCTTCGCTGGCCAGAATTCCAGATGCACAGCACATTAAGCTAATGAACTTACGATCAAGTTTAATTCAAGCGAAAATGCGCCATGCTCACGTGAACATTCATAAAAATAATTGTTGAGAAACGACAAATGCTCGCTCACGTTGCTCTGCTGGGAGCGTAATTCAATTTGAACGTCTGCGTTTCGGCGTTGGTGTTTATCTTGAAATGTTTGTGTGCGTGTGTGTGTATTTGGATACTCAAGCGAACAGGTGAACCGGTCAACAAGTTAGTCTTGTCGTGACTTTATTAGATCTATCATGCTAACGACAGCATTCGCGCATTAATTAACGTCATGACGATCGCATTGACTACAGCGCAATCCGCCAACGGGGATTACGTTCTTGCGGGTAGAGCCGTATAGTGGAGTAACAATAACAAGTGAACGAACTGGCATTATTCGTCGACGAAGACAAGGACACTGAGGAGAAGCAAATATTAAAAACGAGAGATGAGGCGCTTCAGAACCCGCGATTAGTGTCAGAGGGATGCCATACATGCAGCTCCTGTCACACCCGCCCCTAACTAACGAGCTGATGACGCAGGAGGAGCTTGGAACGCAACGAAACCTACGAAAACACGACGGCGTGTTCCGACGTTGATGCGATTACCAGCCATGTCCTGCTTAGCTGCAACTGCTCTGGAAAGCGACGCATGTGCGATGCGTCAGCCTGCGCGAAAGCGATGACTGCTACTACTACTACTACTACTGCTGCTGCTACTACTACTACTACTGCTGCTGCTACTACTGCTACTACTACTACTACTACTGCTGCTGCTGCTACTACTACTGCTGCTGCTACTACTACTACTGCTACTACTACTACTGCTGCTGCTGCTACTACTACTGCTGCTGCTACTACTACTGCTGCTGCTACTACTACTACTACTACTGCTGCTGCTACTACTACTGCTACTGGTTTTACTATCCAACGACGAGCCGGGGCCCGTCGCGTTAGGTGTACGATGCCGCTGGAATGGCGCTCAGCGCCGGCGGAAACACCAACGTCCGACGCTGTGATTCGGTTTTTGTCGCGTGGTTTTTATCGGTCAAGGAACGCACGAAAATCGAGCTCTACTGGGCCGTAACAGGACAAGTCCAGGACAACAGCGGTAAAATCGCCATTGCGACCCTGCGAGTCCGCTGGCTCTCGGCCGAAGGATCGGGCGAAGGCTCAGACGAAGGATCAGACGTTTAGCGGTCGAAGCTCGGCGACGATCGAAGCAGAGGTTCTATTCAGAAATCGAACCTCTCTCTTTTATTAAATTTTACCGAAATTTCGCTTCGCACTCAATCTCGGGTCTGATTGCTCTGCCTGGCTGAAGGACCACCTCTAGAGCGAGGAGGAGGAGGAGGAGGAGGAGGATGCAGCAGCGACGTTACAGCGACGCGGAGGAACATTAAAAAAGCAAATGAAAAATAAGCATGAAACAACAGCGATTTAGGAGGGGCCACACAATGAAGCGGCCCCCCCAGATCGTAATAACGGTCGGCAAGGGGTGGCGATGTCAAATGTCGCTTCTTCATGACGCGATGCAGTTGTACCGAAAACGGGATTCTCAAAAGTCCTAACAATTATTCATGATGGTGATATTACGACGTCGATGTCGACGCGATCTCGTGTGTATCGCTCGCCTCGAATGAGCGAGGGCCACGCGCTTCACCTTCGGCGACCTTGTCTTCTGCTTCCGTTCGCAAAACGCTCCGGGATGAGCAAACTATTCGCATTGTCTTCGGCAAATACGTCTTCTGAGCAGCACCACGAATCGTACCCCCACCCATTCTGTACGAAGAGATTTGGAGAAATCTATTTCGTATTACTGGTGCCCCTGATTTTGAGACGTTCTCGTCACTTCCAGAGTGGCTCTGGCGTCACTCCGACGTCAGGTCTATCTGCTGATGAGTGTGTTCGCCATCTAGGTCCTTTCTTCGGCGTTTTTTCTTTCTGGCCGACACGGCTTCTTCTCATGTTGGCGTAGGTATTCACTGCGTCCGCGCCCCTACCGCCAAGATCCGAAGCCGAGCCGAGATCCGAAGAAGGTGGTGGTGGTGGTGGTGGTCAATTTCACAACAACGTCTTCCTTCTCTCCGTCGTCCATCGTTGTTGTCGCTGTTCAAGTTCGTAATGGTGCTCACGATGACGGAGAGGACGGCATCGCGATAGAGGCACCAGCGCCGCTGACGTTGTTGTCGCCAAGTGAAGTCCGTCATCGGAGCTCGTCCATCGACGCGGAGGGTTTTGTGTGTCCGCGGCGCATGTACGCGTTGTCGCCGCAGCCCCAGAAGCCGCCGCCGCCGCCGCCGCCGCGTACGAGCTGATGCCGAACGGCAAAACCGCGATCGGCCGTCCATAGCAGTAGCCGAGACCGCCGGAGCGTCGGCCAACCCGTGTAAGTGACGGCGACGACGGCGGCGGCCGCGACGACGACAGCGGAGCTCGACCCGGATGCGCCCCGCCAAAATCACCGTTTTCAATATGAGGACTTTTTCTAGCGCTGCTCCGACGCAATCTCGTGCGGAACAACAGCCGACCCTGCCTTCCCCGCCGACTCCCTCCTGAAGATCTGCTCTTCCCCGCTCTTCGCTTTGTGGGAACCCGCCGAACTATCGCTGGCCAGTCGCCCCGCCAGCCACCGGGGCCGCGATAATGGTCCGTCAGACCCCGACCGAAGGCCTGCCGGTGTATGGATAGACGAAATACGTCGGCCGAAGACCGAAGACGCCTAAAATTGGCATCGTTGTATTGCGGCCGGTGGCGTTCGCTTCTCGGAAGCGCATGGGAGGACAGGGAGGCGGTTAAATTCGAAAAATGGAGAAAGGCGGGCAGACAAAAAAAAGAAAAACTGGGGGGGCGGCGAGAACAAACTTACAATGCTGGTGGGGAGCAGCGTGAGCGAGCGCACGTCGCGTTGAATTCGTCGTCCTACTGGGTTGGGGAGAACGGTCGCGCGGGAGCTGTCGCGCTGCGCAAACGCCTCGAAAGCGTTGACACTGCTGCTTTGCAATGCGCCTGCGCAAGGACCCGCAAGCGCTCTGCACCGCTCCGACGTGGAAAGTAGCAAAATCCGAGAGAAGCCGACAACAAACGGAGGTCGAGCCGAGTTTTTTTGTTGTCGCTGTTGTTGCTGCTGCTGCTGCTGCGGTTGCCGATGTTGTTGGCGCGTCATGCGACGACGACAGGCCGGTGCTGGATTCGTGGACGGTGCTCGATGGATGCTGCTGACACGACAGGCCATGACGCAGGCCGGGCCCGTGGCCGTGGCGAAGACTGCGCAGAGAAACGTTGATTGGATCGAAATTGATGACTGTATATCGTCACCGACGCGTCGTCGCGTTAGCATAACATAAAACCGTCCAATTCGGATGTCCAACTTTGGCACGGACCGCCGAAACGAAGACGGCCGGACTAACCCGCCTTTTTCTTGAGACATCTCCAATCGTCGTCGTTCGGCCGTCGTTCAGATGAACAACGATGACGCTCCCTCAATCTACGTCGATGAGAGCCGAGCGAGCGGTTATTGATTACCGATTGAGTTGATCCAAGTTTTTATTGAAAACTGCATTAGCCAGCAACGTATCGCTCGCCCGCCCGATGAACGAATACACCGCAAAAAACCATTGGGAAAACAAAGGAAACGCCGTAAAAATGCGAAACGAAAAAAAAAACAACAACACGACGATGAAGGCGAAAATTGACACAGGGAAAGCGGTGGAGGAGGGGGACGATGATGTTCGCTTGAGGTTGTTCCTCGCGGGCGACGACTTCGATTGATGAATTGCCGTTGTCGGCGCTAGATGTTGTGTGATGACAGTAAATTTGTGCTACTGTTGTGCTACCGATGAAACCAAACCTCGTCGGCCACTGCCTCGGCGCTCGCAATAAACGTGACGCGATTTCCCCTCTTCCCGGCCATTGCTTGAGCGCAACGTCGGCGTTGCGTTGAGTATTAACTGGACAGTTTTTGGACTTCATTAATTTCACGTATGTATATATAAGAACGTTTTCTATCTAAAGTTTTTCTCCCTAAAAAAAAGAACCACTTAGCTGCTTCTAATTGGGCGGTTCGTCATCTCGAGCTACTCAACGAGCGTTTATTTTTCGTGGCATGGCCGTCCAATACGGCACCAACATCGTTGCTCTGAGACTCTCAATCATGATCCGGCCGTGAATATATTCGTTGAATGTTCCCGCCATAGCGTCGAGTTGTTCGTGGCGCCATTTTGTGGCGTCATCATCCTCTGTGACTGTTCTGCGTGCTCGCGCGCGCGCGCGCACACACGCACGTACGCGAATCTCTTAGGTAGGTGATGTGGTCAACGTCCTGCGGGGCGACAAAACTTCAGCATTTTCAGCATTCGGACAGCAGTCCGAAGACGGCCGCTACTGCAGCCCCACCCGGATTCGGAGGCTCCGCACGTCTTCTTTGACGGAACTCGTTCGCCGTTCGTCCTGTGCGTGCGGCCTTCTTAACCCGGTCAGGCGAACGATTCGGCCAGCTGCTTGAGTGGGGCCAATGGAAGGGGCAAACGCGATGCATCACCACCCCTGGCAGCACACACACACACGGTCAGACAACAACGCCAGCTACCGACTTCGGCAATCAAGTCCCGTTAGCAGTAGCTCGAGTCGGCGGCAGACGACATCGATCTGAGACGAAGCAGAAGCCAACTTCGGTTCACGATACTTTGCCCCGTGAATCGATGAGAAGTCGGCCGTGGACGAGAGAGTGTAGAGGAAAGGTTAATAAAGGCGAAGTAGCCGAACAAGCAGCGACATCAACGGCACACCTGCGTCACCGGCACGGCGGGGCCGAACTCCGCGAAGCCCCCCAAAACGTCAAAATCTAGATGCCCCCGGACGTAAGCTGGGGGCAAGCTAATATCGGCGCACGGTCGCTGCCGCTGCTTGTCCGCCTTCGGCTGAGCATCTGCGCGCTGATTGACGAAGAGTCCCTGTGTGAGCAGAAGACAGAAGTTCGGCGGAGGGCACTGCTTCGTAGTACCGCGTTTCGCACCACTTCGACAAAAGTTCAGCCATCGACTGAACGTGAATTGAAGGCGTCGTTGTTACTCAGCCTTCTGCCATGCATCGGGCAAGTGAACAAAGCAACAGACTGCGAATTGTCAGACGCGCGCGCGCGCAGGGGCCGCAGCCGGCGTTATTGGCGTCGTCCGCTTTATTAAATAGATGCACTGAGTCGGGATCAGGCGAAATCGGTGACGGCCAATTATGCGGAAGGGTATTGGGGTTCCTGTGAGGCGCTGCTCGAACAGGTTAGTCAGGATGGCGCTCAATTAATCTGTTTCACGCCTCAGAACCGCCGTAACCACAACGGCAGCGATGAAGCGGCCGGCGTTTGCTCCGAGGCGTTTTCTTGCCATGCCATTTACCGAAGCAATCAACTGCCGCCTGTCCGTCGATAGTTGCCTTGCAGCGGTCATTTGCCGATTGCCTCCTCCTGATGCCTATTTTCGTATTTGTCTGTGGTTCTTTTTTTTTTCTGGTGAGCGAACGCGCTCGGCTTAGCGGACGCAGTGGCAGAGAGCAAGGCCGAAAGATGTGCTAAACTTTTTCGACGGTGTAGTCGATGGCCGCCAGTTGGGCTCACGGCAGAAAAATGTGCCCTATCGTGCGAAGTCATCGTTTACGCCGAGTTTGACGTTAGACACTTCTTCAGTTGGTGGTTGCCCCGTGTGCCCGTTGGCCCCGTCTGCGGCGGGCGGCAGCCGAGTTGCCCACGAAGTCCCCCCGTAGTGGACAAGGCTCGCTCTGCTAAATCGCTCTCGTCGTTGACTGCCGCCGATCAGCCTTTTGACGAGAAGACGTTTCCGGGCCACCGATGTCGCTTCACAGTCGCACGTTTCGTCGCATTCGTTTGAATATTCATGTAAATTGTGCGCATTTCGTTCCGCTGATTCGCACTAGCGGTTTTTTCGAAGATGAATAAACATTAGCGTAGTCATCTAAGTTCATCTAAGTCATCGAAGTTGCAGGGTTCGAAGATCAACAACTTTCGCTAGAGACGAATACATCGACCGAGAAGCCTAAAGAGAGCGAGACGAGGAAGAGGAAGACAAAAGTAGAATCCTTCTTGACTCCGCTTCCGGTGCTACTAAGGACAACATCGGCAGGCAGGCCGGCCAGGACAACGTCTCAGACGGTAGCAGCGCTGTGCCGAATCAACCACAGGCCCAGCTCGGTGGCCTGAGCAGTGTCGGCTTCCATTGGAGCAGCTTTCGTACTCGTCGAAATCGACGCATTCAATCGCGTCGAAGTTAATCGGACGGCGGCAATCATCTCTTAATTGTCTACTAGACTTGTCTCTCGTGTGGCGCGTGCGTTCTTCTCGTTCGTTGCACGTTGATTGTCTTCACATTGCCTGAGCCGTGTCTTCGCTAACTCTTCTCGTCGACGAGCG
Organism: Tropilaelaps mercedesae; assembly: GCA_002081605.1. Lineage (NCBI taxonomy): Eukaryota > Metazoa > Arthropoda > Arachnida > Mesostigmata > Laelapidae > Tropilaelaps > Tropilaelaps mercedesae. The sequence continues at coordinate 8,764 of MNPL01005965.1, forward strand.
GCCACGTAAATTGACAAACGCCCCCCAATCTACAGTTCTAACTGGGCAAATTCTACATCTACGCGGGATCGTCCCTCTGGATCCGATATCGGTGGCTGAGACGGCCGAACTGTATCCTGATCCGAGCATCTCGGAACCGGAGCCGCGGTCAACGTCAACTACACTTCGTCGGCGTCGAGTAGAAAGCGTTGCAGAGAAATTATAGTCGGCTGGCTAGCGAAGGTATTCGCCATCTTAGCACCGTGTAACGTTTAGTTGAGAAGTGGCTACGTCTGTTGACGAGCGAACAGACGCTTCCGTCTAGGTGGACGGCTACTCCTAAATCGGACGGACGGTCTTGACGGTCAACTGTGTGATGTCGTCATTACAGAAATCGTGAACAACCGACGTCATGTCCATCAAGCGACCGCCTGATGAATTCAAGTGAGATTACTGCCCTTCTATGCAAACGTCGTACATTTGTGGGTAGCGTTATCCTCGTAGACGACGCAGTGCGACGCTTATTGACGCTTGACGCTTGTGTGGTACGGCGTCAGGTGTGTGTTGCTCTTGTGAACGAGACAAGGGAAACTCTGTCGTGGCCATCGAAGGGCACGTACTCGGCACCCTGGCAGCGCGTCAAGCGTTGCTACTTCGCTTTATTGCCTACAGATTCGCTAACGGCATCTGGTTCACTTTTGTTTCGTCCACTTTTCCCGGTAAAGCGTCCGTGCGCGTTGGCTCACCGTTGCGGAATCGTCCATTACAGACGGCGCAAGACAGTAACAACATACCCCCGCCGCCGCCGCCGCCGCCGCCGCCGCCACCGCCCCCCCGGACCTGTGTATCATCTATCTAACTCTGACGGATCTTCCGGACCCCTTTTGATCGCTGGGCACACGTTTGTTGACCTTTGCGCTTCACGAAGAACGCGTCCCCTCCGCTCTGTGACAGACGATACCGGCAAGATCGATAGTGTTTGTTCGGTTTTCGATTCTTTTTGCTGTCCCCTCGATGTCCTACTCGGCGGGTACTTCTGTCTCCTGTCGGACGCTCTACTCCTCCTGACGACGAATTCTATCGAGTCAACGCAGAATTCCGCACCGTTCCACGAGCAGATGCGCGACTAGACGGATGTAGCGACATTTTTCCGCTGGTTCCGGAATCAGTTCTTGGCCGAGGCCTCGATACAGCGTCAGTTAATGCGGACCCACCCGGGAGCCGCTTTGAGTTTTGTTAGTGGCCGCTCAATGCAGCTCCGCCGTCCGGTCATCGCATACGACGCGATGATGTTCGGACGAACTCGAAATAACCGAAGTCGACCGAAACGACTTCGGCAAGCCGGCAACAGCCATACCTTGAGAAGCGTTAATAGCTAACACCTGCGTCGATTCCATGTTGAGAGCTGGTCGACGACGACCCCGAACTCAGTGACGCGATTCCTCGTCGTCTTTCCCTTCGTCGCGTATCAATTAATAAGTTTTTCCACTGATTAGTACGCAGGGTCCCGTAGCAGCCGCAGCTGAAAGAAGCAGCGGCCACGACAACCGACGAAGTGGCGCTTCGTATCCGGGTGCCCTGGTCAGGACGGGCGAGGTCTCCGAGATCGGCCTGTGGTGCTGCTGCGGCTGTCGTAACGCTGACCAACGCGAATGTCGTTGTTGCTTCTGCAAACCCCCTTCATCGTTTCGGTTCATTTCGGTTTCGATTTTTCTACGATGACTGGCGCCGTCGAGGATTCATTGGGCGAACTTGTTGCCACCGATGTTCTTACCGTCGAAATCTGGCGGCGCCTCCGCCATCCAGCTCCTCCTGTCGATGGCCGTCGGTCCGGTGGCCGGCTGGGGGCCTGTGGTGGTAAACAGGTACGTTCGCCGGAACCGGACCTGCCGCCGACGGGTCCAAAACATATCGCCGAATTACTAATGGAGTTATCATTCACCCCGAAAATTATCCAAAAGCGCACTGTTGTCTTCTATCTGATGATTACTTTGTTCGCTGCTGTTGACGCCGTTGATGATCTGGCGTCGCCATTGTCGGCCATCGGGCGTCTTGGCATTGTGATTTTTTTTTTTATTTCTTTTTGTGAACCCAAAAAGAAACGCCACTTTTGGGTGAGAATTGAACGGTTCGCCCAGAATGCGTAGCTCAGTTATGATTGGCTGCTCGTTGGAGCGGAGAGTTCATTTGTGAAATAATTACCTCATTTTCTCGGGTCAGCAACACACGAGCTGGTCCTTATTTTCTACCCGTGTTTTTCTTGTTTTTTTTTAGTTTCGGTAGCAATGAAATTGTTTGTTTTTGTTATTATCTTGCTTGTAAATTGTACTTGTGTTCGTGGTGACCAACTTGAAAGTTGCTTGAGGTGTTTCGTGAGAGGAAAGCTGGCAGTAACGTTTGGTAACGTAACAAAAAGTGGCCTTTTTGTTGTTACTAGGAAAACGATTAAATGCACAAAGATCGATTACTAGTTTTTCACTATTAAACACGCATGGAATGGCTTCATTAAACAATTGCTTAATTAGTTTAGTTAGACAAATAACCGTGTGCTTTACGCTGGGATGACTACGCCAATCTTCTGTCAGCGGAAACAGGGCGCCATTATTGACCGACTTTCAATTATTTAACCACCTCCTATCTACTGGATTTGACTCATTTGACCTTGAGTACTTCACATGACGAGCACAACGGCGTTCTCACAAGCTAGTACTGAATGAAGACTTCTTCCTTCCTTCCCATCAAGGCAATCAATCAGTCGAGCGAAGTTCAGCAAACAACGATGAACGCTAGGCCATCGTAGAGGCAAACCAGTTCGTCTGGTTTGCCCCACTTCGTCGGCTTCGTCCACCACCTGTGGCGTTGTCTCTTTCATCAGCCGTTGTTGTGATGTAACTGAATAAACCGGTCTACGTGTTCAAGGCGAACGTCTGCATCGTCATCTTGTACTGACACATCATCGGCCAGAAAGGCCATCGCTTGCAGGGCGTTTCCCCATAAATTTCGTCCAGTTCGCCACACGAATTAGAACATGCCGAAGGATCGAGAGGACGCGTGGCGAAAAATCGGTCACGCGTTATCTCACGGTGCTGCTGCTGCTGATCCGGATGTCATTTTTCAGAGTCCTGGTATTCACCTGCCGATGTTTTTATCGTGCTGATGACGTATTTGTGTGCGCCGTCAGCCACTTTTTGCGCGGCGAAGGACCTGACGGCCTGTTCGTTCGTCAGGCCGTGTAGAGAAAGAGTGATAGAGCGATAGAGTGATAGAGCGATAGAGCGATACGTTGGACGCATGGCCGTGTGGCGTTGGACGTGTGTGTCGGGCACGGACACGGGCACGCACGAAACTACGAGCTATTCTAATCTCGTCTAATCTAATTCGGTAGCGAGCGGTCGTCGATCAGATAAATAATTAACTAATTATGGACATAATAACAAAAATGAAACTTTAAGGTAATTTATTGTCGATTTGTCTCTGTATAATTGGAATAGACGGAGCGCCAGCTGCATGACTTTTGTTATTATTACTATTATCATCGTTACTATATAATGACGACGGTTATTACTATTTGTAGAAGTAATAGCCGCCGCAGTAATTTACCTACAAATTTAACGTAGTGTCACGTTTAGCGTAATGAAATTAATTTTCTTGTTGCTGTCGTGGATGTTTGTGCTATCATCATGATTAGATTAGTGCTATGCGTCTGCCAGGGCATTTGCGGCGTGCACGTGTACCACGCGCGCGTCGGCGACGCTTTCAAATATCGACGAGTAGTATTTTGTGTTGACAGTGCCGTTGATGACGGTCATGAAACTGTCTATTTATCGATAGACTCACGAAAAAAAAAAACCGTCGTTGAATAATCGAACGTATCACGGTGCGCGCGCTTATTATATTTTCTTCACAAGTGGACTGGGTTTTACGTTTATTTTGTTAGGAGAGGACCTCGTCCTGCTTGGCTTCATGAATTAATGGCCTTCAATACTTCCCAGTGTCTAGGCAGGTGCCTAAATGTAGGAAAACATTCCACAGGCATTCCAGGCGCACGCCACGGGCGAGCCAAACAGCTGTCGATATGCGGAGGGAGGGAGGCCATATAGAGAAGATAATTACTATTACTTGAAATTAGAGTAGTGGCTAGATCCGACTTTTATCGACGTCGTTAGTTTAACGCAGCGACGCCGTCACAAATTATTGTCCGTCGTTTAACGTCGTGTGTTGATATTGGCATAGATCGAGCACAATCGGCGGCGTTTCAGTTATTAGTGAGACGATAGCATTGTCTTTAAAGGGCTGTTCCGCCCGACAGGAAAATGATTATGGTTCATTTTTTCTTTCTTTTTTCATCATATATTTACGCTATCATCACATGCCTCGGGGCGACACACCTGCTGTATGTATCTACGCGAGGAACTCGCTTCGAACATTGAGGTTGCATTTCCTCTTGCGTATATCTCTTCACTAAACATCGTGACTCCGATAGCGAGTTTACGATAATATTTTGCGAGCAGTATCACTGAATAGACTTCGACTTTTCTGAATAGACTCAATAGACCGAATAGACTGAATAGACTTTGACATTTCATATGGATTTATTATGCGTGCTATAGACGTTAACAATTCGTTCGATTCGTTACCGAGGCCGTACCGCCTCTAGCGGTCTGACGATTTGACAGAGAGTTTTCGAGGTTGTCTTGTTTACTGAAGTTTAACTGAAATACCCATCTGTGACGGCTGCATCAGCAACATGAAGGACAAAAGTAGATGCTCGTTCTGTTAGCGACTCGTTTTTCATGTGCCGCTGGCGAAAGAACGTCAACGTGTACTAAAGCGTATCCGCTCCGTTTTGTTCTGCAGGAGGACCTTTTGATTCACGGAGATTCGGTGTACGACATCATCGAGAAACAGGACCATGCCAACATTCAAGCCGAGCTTTCCCGCAGTCCCACGGTCAGCGTGTCAGGACTGACAGGGACTTCGGCAAAGGAAATCCGCACCTTCCTGTGTCGTATGAACGTGTCTCGTAACGCAAGACGTCAGATGCGCTTCGGAGACCAGAAGGTGAGGCGTACGCCAAGGGCGATCCTGTTTTGTCAGATAACTCACAAGAAGCCTTGTTCGAAGCCTCTTGATAGCTATCCAGGATGACCAAGAGTGATTTTCGTATTGCTCAACTATAGCGCGTGTTTAGGAAATCCTTCACTGCAGCACAAATCGCCAATACGAAAGAAGTGATTGGACACCAGATCTACTGTCGCCGGCACGTTCCCTTCGTACTCGGTGTGTTTTTCGGACGACGTCCGAACCTGCGCTAGGTGCTCGCGCAACCACCTTCGGATCGTCGTCACACGCAGGCATGTGTAACGACCGAAGTGGTTTCGACAACTCAGCGAACGAAAATGCCTAATTTGAGATTGTCGTCTACGTACGCATTTCAGGTCGTGCTCGTTCAAGGCCATTTCGCCGGCTACCTGCCTCTGTGCTCCAGAAACGAGCCTGTCTTCCTCGCCTTGTGTACGCCGGTGGCGATGCCGGAGACCCGTGAGTGCGTTGTGCAAGGAAGCACACACGTCTTTACCTCGATCCACTCGATGGACATGAAAATCCTCCATCTTGATCGAAACGGTGAATTCCATTTGGGCTATCAGAAGAGCAGCCTCCAAGGCGTCAGCTGGTATGAGCTAGTCCACTGGGACCATCTAACCGACGCCCAGAGCAAACACAAACTGAGTGAGTACCGCAAACGCTGGATGTCAATAGCCCAGTTCCAGTCTAGACCCCGTTCTTTTTTGACAATGTCACATCGACCCAGTTGTGCTACTAGCAAGGCGTCGACAACATGTCCACACCAAGGTCGACACCCATAACGCCACTGCTACATGCGCTTGTCTCACTTTCGGTATTGCCTTTCATGTTCATACTCATCTGCAACAGTTACCCAAAACGAGCAGGAGCGCAGCTGCATTCTTCTGCTGCGTCTCCAGAGCCTTAACCGGGGCTGGATCTGGATCCATTGCGTGTTGCAAGTGAAGGATGCCACCGATTCGTCGCAGCAGCCCGTCATCGTATGCACCAATCAGGTGCTCAGGTACGCCAGAATTCGACTAGGAGAACATCGTCCCCTCTGATGCGCAGTTCGCGTGCGCGTCAGAAACGAGGCGTCATTCTAGCACAATGACTAACAGACACATATGCCGCCTCATCGTATGGTTAATGAAAAAACATAGAGAATACGGCACGAACGTTGTTCGTCCGTCTTCTCTGTCGAAGGTCGCTAGCAGTTCGTTGCGACGCTATCGACGAGAATTGTCGAAATTCTCAATGTCGTTCTCTCTGTGTGTCGTTGTCGATCCAACAGTGAACGGGAGGCGTACGTGATGCGGCAGAACAGTTGGCTTTACCAGTACTATTCGTTGCACTCGAAGATGAGCTACAACCTCGGCTATAGCGAACCGCCTGTCCAGCCGCCCTCGCCACCAGCGCACGTCCGTCCGCCAGCGCAATACTCGGCTTCCTCACCTACAGCGCCTACGTCCAGTGGCTCGGCGTCCGTCGCCTCTGTGGCCCCCGTCGCCCCGTCGCCGCAGTACGCAGCCAGCGTCTACAATACCGCCTACTTGAGCCAGCCGCAAAGCAGCGCGTCCAAGTGGACACCGCAGGCGCTGCAGGGCGTCAAGCGATCGGCGTCGCCCAGCACTGACGAAAGGTGCTCGCCGGCAATGGCCTCGCCCCTCACGCACCCCCACGTCGGTGTGGGTGTGAGCGCTGTCGGCGTGAGCACCATGGGGGTGTCCGGTCACCAAACGCACTCGTCGAACGCATCCCAGACGTTACCCCACTACCCCCAGCCGATCATGCATCACACGAGCTCGATTCAAGTGCCCCAGTTCACCGAGCTGACGCCGCCGGGCGGCGGCTGCACCTCCGCCTACCCCTACGGCAGTTTGACGCTGGCGACAGCCGCGACCGCCCCCGTGTTCCAGCGGGTGCCTGCCCCAAGCACAGCTAAATATCACCAATACCACCATCCACACCACTTCGACGAGGAAGCGGCCGCCCTCGGCGACGTCGAGCAGAGTCTGACGCCGACCAACACCGAGGAGGTCAGCCAGCTGATTTCGGCCGCTAACTACCTCCGAAGCGTTCCTCGGCCGACGTACATCGAACCGACGCCTCTCGATCCGTACCACTTCTCGCTGGCCTACCCGAAGTACTCCGAGCTACCACTACACTTCGACTATCTGGGGGCGGCGAGCGGCGACTACCACCGGTCGCTCATGCCGCCCCCACCGCATCATCCGGCTTTGCTCTGCACGCCGACTCATCATCCCGCCGAGGCTCCGCATCCTCATCTGGGCGCGGCCACCCACTCACATCCGCACGCCACACTAGTCAGTCATCCTGGGGCCATGCACCCGAACGCCTCGTCGCCCCCAGTGCTTACCTGCCTCTCGTCGGCCATCCCGTCGATGTCCTCGATGGAGGATCATAGTGCGAAGGTTGCATAGACTCGTTCTGGCCGTGTCTATTCCGTCCACCCGTCCGGGGGGCGCACGATAAGTCTTCATCGTCCCAATATGGAGCAGTTTGGAGGCGTGCGGACGGGCGGAGTGGCGCTGTACGGCGACAGCAAACGCTCTACCGAGGAACTAATGTTTAGTCCGTGTGCGTGTGTTTTCGGATACTTCCAAATGCCGTCGAGTTGTCCTGGAAGAGACATTATCGACAGTGCCTGCCAGCACCTCCCGACCAATGGCGGCGGCGGCGGCGGCGACCTCCGTAACGACGGCTCGATCAGCTTTACTCTGTTCAGATAATATATATATATCTATATATATATATATATATATGCATAGCATGAGGATGCCGAGTGAAGGCCGTATCTGGCGTCATCCCCATCATCCCTATACATCTGCACCCGTCTCTGTATCCGGCCGCCCGCGCGGGCGGCCGGAGCTGGAGCTGAACCAAAGCGAAGTGCCTTAGCCCGACAGCTGTTCCAGTGACGCCGGAGTTACCGGACAATGAGAAAACCCATTGGACACTCTCGGCTGTCGGCTGTCCGTAGAATCTCACTAGATTAACGTATAGTACATTACAGTGACGAGAACAACACGACGCTAATACACAATCACATATGTTTTTGTGTGTGTGTGTGTGTGTGTGTGTGTCAGCAGTGGTGGTCGAGCGTGCGTAGTTACGACTATTTCATCTGTTCTCGCCGAAACAATCGAATATCGGGAAGACACATTCGTTCAGTGACATTCATCGAATAATATTCATTCATTTACGATGCATTGTTGGTGTTCAGGCGAACACGCGGTCATGTTAGCTGGATGCTTGTCTATGTAGCCGATGCTATTGTACGACCTTAAATATTTGGCTATATCTAATAATAGTAGCCCATCTAATGAGTAGGTTTCCCGGTGAGATTATTTCGTCTGGAAGACAGACGAGAATGGCCCGGACGAAGTAAGCGTCGAATCGACACGACGGGCGCCTAGTTCGTGATGCGGCCGCGATGACGGACTAAGTCTCGGCGTGACGGCGATCGAAGACGACCATATTGGCTACGTAGATGTGCACTAATCGCACGTGATCGCGTAGCTGGCGCACGCGTACGTCGAGTACGATTACTGCCCTCGGACGACCCCGGAACAGCGCAAGGGTTCGGCGCCTATCTCGTGCGTCTGCATCTGTTTCGGTAGCGTCCGAATCTGGCGTGACAGAGGCGTGACACCACAGGACATCTCTTCGTCGTGAGTGAATCCGACGTCTTTGTTACGTGCCGTCTACTTATGCAGACCTTCTCAGGCCTTCTTCGTTAACCGCATCCGCCGTGATGGAGGATGTCGAAACGCGGCGTCAGACGACGTCGTCACGCTCGGTCGAAGGCGCTCGCCACCGAATGTCAACAGGTCCACGCGTGGAAAAGTCTGCTGAAAAAAGGCTACCCGACTTTTCAACCGGTGACAGAGCCGTTGGACAGTTTTGCATTGTTCGATACGCGACGCGAGCTCGTAGCAATGCGACGCCCGTCGCCTTGGGAACATGTCTCGTTGCGGGCGCCAAAAAACTGACAAACGCCGAAGAAAAAAAGCCGAGAAGGTGATCGCTCCTCCGTTAAAGCGTTCACCACCGTTCCGTCTCTTAGTGACTTCATTTTCAGAGCGGGTTTAGTGGCCAACGCGCGGGCGGACGCTCTCAACCGGCTGGACGGTAACAATTAATGCAGCGCGTCAGGTCCGCTGTCATAGCGAAGCGTGCGTCAAAAATCTGGACCCAACAATGTGTAAACAATTCTAGGAAGTTTTTAAAAAAACTGAGCCAAGATTAATGTCGTCTGCTGACCCTGAACGCGCCGCGGCCCTCGGTCGCGCCACGAACGCGGGCCCAAATCGCAACCTTTGTTTTTCGTCGCTGGTACGAAACACGTCCCATGTGGGTCGCGCATTTTTCGTGTTCGCAAAGCCACGATGACTGCGTAGTGAAGCCTGAATAGTCTCCGGGAGGCGTCTGCATTCACCTCGCGAGTTGTCAACGAACACGTGTACTTCGCGTATATATATATATATATATATA
>MNPL01005976.1:0-20342 GCA_002081605.1 Tropilaelaps mercedesae
ATATATATATATATATATATATATATATATCTTTTACACATGCATTTATACTTAAATGCTGTTTAATGGAAAAAAGCATTTTTTATTATTGATTGATTTTATTATTATTAATGATGCATCAAACAATGAAATATGCACATATCATTAATACATAAGGTAACAAATTAGAATATGAGCAATCTAACTAAGCAGTGTTGCGACACGAAACCAATTGCAACAAGACCAAACGACCGAAATACACCGCAACCGAAATGCCTAATGTGATTGCAAAACTAGCAAATACATTGACCAAAATCCAATTCACGTTTTAGTACGTAGCACAACGAGACATTCAATCGTACGCGAAATTTGAAGGCCCATTTCAACGACAGTCCAGAAAATGCACAGAAAAGGCTCAAACAACTTAAGCGCGGCCAGGAACTTTTAGTAACTGTTTGTCGAATCGGACACAGAGCTCCTTCTAATCATAGTTACTTGACCGCACTTTAAGTTTCTATATTAGCGTGAAAACCTTCAATATTTCAGGAAGTATGTGGCAACACCGAGTTTTCTTTCCCTTGATCGTTGATTCGATCCGACCATTAGTCTCAATATTACGCTGTATAATTGGACCATATGGTCATATTGTACCCTCTTAGATTAGACTTATCTGTTAAATAGGTTAAGATATGTTTATTGTAGCAAAGGCACGCGTTATGTCGATCCACAAATGTCTACATATCTGATTTCTGTTAATATTGCTTATTAATACAATTCTGCCGTGTTATAATCGAACGTGTAGTTCATTACTGGACAGACAAAACTTGCCCAGTAATCGCAGCCACCCGTTCCCCTGTTCGTCTCAGAGGTGTCTGCACATATTGCGTATCAATTTTATGCGGCCTGCATCGATTTTAATAAACAAAAATTCCGTTGCTAGGTCGTAGAGCTTTTAATTGATATTCCGTTCATTTTTTAAACCCGTATCGGTTTCAGGTGTACACGTCCAAGATTGCGCTGGCGGTAAACGCGGCGACGTTTCTCGTGCCGTGGTTGGTCGTCTTCCTTATTCTGCCCGCCGGCCTGTTCATGTACATCGAAGAATGGACCTACCTCGAGGCCTTGTACTACTGCTTCATATCACTTGCCACCATTGGCTTTGGAGACTACGTTGCTGGTACGAGCGACAATTTCTGCCACATCCGTCCTAACTAGAGTTTTCGGTAAATGGTAAATTACGGCCCGACCCGCTGACGCCAAGGGATCAGCGGGCATGAAACGCGGTTTCGATGATATATCGTACCCGATCGTACTTGTAATGCAACAATGCTGTATGCCGTAAACTAATCCTATCTGAATAGTATCATTGTTGTTGTTGTTCGACACGTTTCTATTTTTTACCCTTGTTCTTATTTAGTTTCTAATTGAGTCATAGGCAAAGGCCGATATGGCCTGATTTGCACTATTTGACAAGACTTCCTTATAAATGCGAGGCAATGTAGACCGGGTCCTTCCTAAATGTCGAAAAAAACATATTTTGAAAGCGTTATTTGCTGCAAAAACATCAATGTGAACAGTCGTTCCAGCATTTTGCATTGGTGAAAATATGTCAAGAAGCTGACTTCTCAAAAATATACACTGGTCTATCTGTACGCGACAACCTTTGTACCGAACGTACGAAAGTCGCACAGAGGTGTATGGCCGTTATTCTTTTATGAACAGCGTGAAGTCTGCTATAGCGTGTAATTATAAGCAAGCATTACCAAACTTAAAGAACAAAATAAACATGCGCATAAGCACATTAATGCTTTGCGCATTACTGCTTTAATTACATGAACAGCGTTACATATGAAGAACATCGTAGTATACTAGGATTTCAGTCGTGCTTAGTTCAACCCTTTCTGTAACAATATTGCCATCGTTACCTAATAAATTTGAAGTCACCTTGTATTGTATTAAATTAATCGCAAAAATATATCGCTCGGTCGAATATCGAAAATGATGGTTTCAGGTAATTTCGAGGGTGACTACATTTGGATATACAAAGCGGCCGTTGTCTTATGGATTATATTTGGACTCGGCTATCTCGCTATGATTCTGAACTACATCAGTAGAGCAATGCGCTCGAAAAAGGTAACGGTCAGAAAGCTTCATAAAGGAGAGAACTTGGCTCTGGACACATGGCATGTGTAGTCCTTAATTTTCGCTATTTTTGCTTAAAATTAACTTAAATTGCTTTAAATACTTTGCCTCGTGCACTGATAGGGTTAAACACTCTACTTGTAGTGGCCTTCAGTGATATGCACAATATGACAAGTTTGTCGTATGTTTGTTATCGTCCTAACCAGGTGCGTCGAATGGAGCATCGGCTCTCCTCAAGCTTCCAAAGTACCCAGCAGAAGCTCGGAGCCCGGCTGGATGAAATGCAGAAAATTCTGCAGGAATTCGCCGTCAAACAGCGCAAAACCCGCCCGTCACCGAGGAAGTGCCGTTCCTTTGGTAAGTATCCAAGCCCAATTGGTCGTGTACTGCGCGATGTCTACGCAGCAGCCACACCCACGAAAACTCTCTCGTTATCTTGACCATGCCCAACGGAGTGCATCAGGGATCCGCGCCCCTGTAACCATACAGGAGGTCCCTTGTCTACCGCTCCGTATTCATAGCTAGTCAAGATGGCACCGATGTTGGAATATTTCCTCACCGCGTTCCAGGTAACATGGCGGAGGAGGCCGAATGCGAAGGCGGCGGGAGCTACAAGACAGTGATGAGCGGCCGGCCGGGCTCGCGGGTCACCATCGTCGAGCATCCCAGCTCGGAGGGAAGTGAAAGTGGCGAAATCGAACGGTTGCTCACGCTTGTCGAAGTGCTCAAAGAAGAATCGTCCCAGAATCTCTTCCGTACTAAGCAGTTGCTCGAGGACACCGAACGGGATCTGCTGTCGTTCTGCCGGGAGGATTCGGCTAACTCAGCGGGAGGCACTGCACTCAGCGTTCCAAGTAAGTGTCCGCTGGCTGCTCGTGTTGGCCTGCGGAATCGTCCACGTTTCATCATCTATTACATGGGGAGACGGGAAAAGCGGGTGGAAATTAGGTCAGGAAACAAATAGTGACGCTTGCATGATTATCATCATAGTTCACCCTGAACTCATATTGAACGAAGCTCCTCCGATGGTATCCTCCGATCTTAGAAGGCTTTTATCTAATCTCTATTCGCAGGCACTCCTAACAGACGGCATTCATTGCCAGTACTTCTCACGCCTTCACCGCCCACGTCCGGCGATTCCCTAAGCGGCGATCTAGGCCCGACAATAAATGCAGGCCCCGCCGGATCGGGCGCCGGAAGTACGAATCTCCCTTCGCCCCGAGTCGAGTTCGCCGCGTCGCCTGGCAACGCGTCGCTTCTCGGTCGCTCATTCCAGTCGTTCCTGTACCGCAAACGCCCCGACATCCTCGACCTCGAGTCAGGTGGCCGTAAAAGTGGCATCAACAAGGCCCGCAACATAAAGGGCGGCCACGCCGCGGGATCGGGAACGGCCAGAAGGTTGCCACGAGAGAGCAGTCTGGACACACTAGGCAGATTCCATGAACCCGGCGGCATGGACACACTAGACGCCGACCTGGAGAGCAGTCGAATGTAGGGCGGCAGAGGGGGCGGCAGAGAGGACGACCTCGATGACCGCGTCAGCCCCACGGACGGGTGCTCGCCCCCGTCCATGATTGAGTTTCCAGGGTTTCGGCTATTCAGTCCAACAGGTCCAGCGCCCGCGCTTCCGCCGATGCTGCTGGAGCGCCCGACGCGTTCACGATCTCGGTCGCCGGTGCAGCGGCCGCCCTGTACGGCGGCCGGGTGCACCGTACGACGTGTGCGTTCATTCCAAAGGCCCTCCCCGTCGCCTAGCGGGGGCGGCTTTTTCGCTCAGGGCGCGGGCGCCATGGGGGGCGCAAGGGCTTACGCGTTCCGCTCACAGCGCGCTCGCCGATCGCTAGCCAGCGAATTCCTCAGCATGGCGACATTGCTTCCACCAGAGAGCGAAGTCTAATTGGCATAAGTTTGACGAGAGAAGCTTGAGGTAGAGAGAAAGAGCGAGGCAACTATATCGAAGCAGAACTGCTCACTACGTTGAAAGGATCCACGAGACGGTGCGAGGCTTCGACGAAGCAGAAGCATCAGTGGTAGCAGTAGTAGTAGCGATAAGCAGACAACAAAACCCTCTTAGTGGCGAAAACCTCGTAGCTATACCACACATCGCAGTCGCACACACACACACACATACGCACACAAAGTCACGAGTGCGCGAAATGCGCAAACCAGCGCAAATATATAGGCCGAGCGGGAAAACGGAACCACACATAGCTAACACGTAGCTAACATAACGGTATATGGTGCCACAACATTCGTTGTAGACTACAATTATTCAGGCTCGGACAAACGAAAAAAAGATCACAACCGTGAACACACAATATCAGCTTTACCCTCGACACGAGCACGCTGTGCCTCTGGTTAGTGACTTCGCTGTTGTATCGTAACGCAATGTGAGCCAACTGGCTCCGAAAGGGCCACTTCAGTTTGCTGAAATCGAGTGACGTCGCGATGAAGCACAGACAGATCAGTGCAGCTGATCGGTTTGCAGAGATGGGGGGCATCGTTTTCTGGGGATTGGTGCCGCCTGCACACGAGTAGACCATGTCCACCTGGTTGAATTCACTTATGTCACTTTCCTAGCGAATAGCAGCGTGAAGAACACTGACAGTTCGTTAAGCACATTAGTGTTACACAGCATCCTACGTGCCACTGTGGCCTTCGAATGTATGTCATGGCTGAGCCATGTGTCAGCACCTAACGACGTTGCAAAGCTCCTTGGGTGAGACTTCGCACGTGACTTTTGTGACTGACGCACGTGATGGCATAATTTTGTCGGATGAATTTAAGCCCATCGAAAGCCTGTCGGTCGAATGGGTGGACGAGTTGCTGGTCGATAGAGTACAACAGAATGAGTCGAACAAACCTTCGTCAGCCAGCCGGGATGACAGAAAGGTAATCAATTCTTTGATGAAATCTACACATACGTGGCTGTGGTCGCCCCTGTTAGATTTCCCTCGGTCTCCTGACGAATACCGGCCTCGTTAGCAATCCTTTCAGCGAATGGTGCTTGAGATCTTTCTGTGCTGATCGGCACTAATTGCTACAGTAGGGGTTAGGCGTTCGAAGGCTGTCGAGGAAAAAACGCTGGTCGCGCAACGGGAGCCCCTAGTGTTTACCTCAGAGAAGAGGTTTGCACGCGGTCCAAGGAAAACGAGTTTACTTCTAACTTACGTACCATTTTTTACTGGCTGCCTCAAGTCATTGTCCTCCAGAAAGTATCATATACCTTAGGGGGTAGACGTACTCGAGGCTGTAATCGTTGATCAGGTGATCGCACGTCGTTCCGGTAGCTTGTTCTGTGTGGAAGCTGCGCGCTGTTCGTCCCATGAGCCTCGATTTCTCCCTGTCTCGAGATAGAAACAGTGGGACCCGTGCCTGCTGTGAGACCCGGCTAAATTCGCAAAGCTGTATTTTTCCCGAAAGCGGCTACGCAATGCATACACGCAACTGGAGCACGTGGGCAAATGGCCAGATGAGCGAAAAGAATTCTCTCTGCGTAGGCAAACATTGTATATAGACACTAACGCAATATTATGGCCGCACATGCATAAGAGACAGAGAGCAATACACGCCAGTAGACAGATTTCGTACGAATCGACGAACATTTGAATTGAGCTCGCAGAGAAAAACGAACGCACGGCTGACAAATGTTCACGCTATAGCTGCAAAACTACGGCGTCACAGCCTGATGACGTTCTGAGCAATGACGCGTTCAGCGTATGAACTTGAAACACCATGAATCTACCACGGAGGCCCAGCATAGACGCTATGCACGTAGGATTACATCGATGAATGCCGAGCCAGCCGAAATAATTCTTCCCTTACTACTTGTCTTAGCGGCCTACATTTGGCTAAAGACGCTCTAGAAGTAAAGGGGTCACGTGGATCGTTAATCGTATCCGTTTCGTTCCGTGTGAGCTTCCAGGTATAACTTTATTGAGCAATGCACAGGGAATTTTTCCAACGGCTTGGTCCAGGCTGCGTTAAACAGGAGGGACAATCGACGAGTTTCATGCGGTCTGGTCAGTGGGAACCTAAAACTGTGCAGAACACATCGACATAGCAGTGAATAGCGTGGGACAGCAAACGCGACATTGAACTCGTTTTTCAGGTTATTTTAGCTACGTTTCATCTAGTCAGAACAGCAGGTCACAGCTTTCAGAGTTTTGTTTGTGCTCTCACGAATCGACGGACATCGAGTGGGTGGCAAAAGGTGAAATAGAGCAAGAAAATAAGTGGAGAAATGCACTAAAGTAGACCAGATTAAAAGGGGAAACTTGATATGCTACCAGAGCTACAATAAACGTCGACATTCTATGAGCATGTTGAGGGGTGCCGAGGCGTCTACTTGAATTAGTCATAACACTGCTTGGCCCCATTCATCGTACACTTTTCATGCAAGCACATCCGTACACAGATGCACAGCATAGCCAAAGGCGAATGCCCAATTAATTAGGATTACACATCTGCTGCTACTGCTGCTACGGCCCAGACATTACACTCATTTAAAGCGTGAGCATTCCACTGATGTTACTGTATGCGTACTCGCCTAGATGCAAAAGGCTATCGAACAAAACAGAGTCCTGAAACAAATGCTACAAGTGTTCTACAAATAGATAAGGTCTCAGTGAAAATCGGTATAAACGGTAAACAAATAGCACCCACCAGAAATTCAACAGCAACTACGCCACGAACAGCAAATGGCCAAAGGATTCAACTGTCTCAAGCATAGAGAAGCTAAACAACGAACAAGCATCCTGCGAGTGATAACCAAATTACAAGACCAGAATGTAAACAAAACAGAGTTTTGGAAAGGTCTTTACGAGTGACAATGACACAAATGATCTTCTCAATATCAAAACGGATCGACGAACAATCACTACGGGAAATTCTAAAGCTAAAATGATGGTCGGGGGTCCCACAATAACGGCCCAATATTACCGGCCCGAATGGCGGATGTAGAAGCGTGCCACGTATTAATATTGACGGCAAGTCGAAGTTTGGGAACTCCTGGCAGAGATGAGGTGAAACAGGTTTATCCGAAGAATCAGAGAACTTTGCGCGTTAGCCCTGACCATATGACTCACGGGACCTCTGAGTCGCTACACGCCATTGGCGGCTATCGCGTTATCCTTACAGCTAATCAGAATTAGAAAATTCAGCCATAAAATGTCAGACCCGAGATTCGGTAAAGATATGTGCAGCCTGTCTACATGAAACACAACACAATACGACGTCATATATAAGGCCATTTTCTATCGGGACGAACAAAAGCAGGTGTAAAATAGAGGTTGCTAGGCCGGAAGGTAAAGGTGCCAAAGGCTTTCAAGCTATCATTCTTAGTCGAGTCTTCAGGCGAAGCGACCTCGCCAGAAATGCAGAACGGTCGAAAGGCGAAGCAAAAAAAAACTGGCCGATAACATTCAACCCAAAATTGTTTCTGTCAACCCGGCCGAACGCGTTGAGCCGAGAAAACAGCACGTCCCGTTAGAATGGGCCGGCAACAGGTCCGTTACACAGTAGTACCACAAACGCTTGGAGTAGCCTTTAATCAGGTGTGATAGATACAGAACGATAGAGTGGCTAATGCGTAGTGCGAAACCGGTTCGATAATTAGTAGGCGTGTACACACCGGTTTAGGTTAGACCTGTAGGCTTTCCGTAAGAGATTACCAGGGCATCGGAACAGGACACCAGCGAGACGGAATCAAACTAGAAAATCGACGACGAACACTCACCAGGTGACACACTACGAGAAGACGACAAGCGATCCGAACGAAACTAGCCGTGCAATTCAACGGCTGGCCGAACTCGAGCTCGACCCGGGCCCGACCGTGATGAACTAACTGAAGCACGTAAGACTGCTGAGGGCAAAAAATCCGAGTTATGGCAGAAGCCGGCATTACTAAGAAGGACGGTGAAGATAAATAATATTACGATTAAATGCTATAATTACTAGTGCATTTGCTGATGATATTATCATTGCGATTATTACGATTGCTGTAGTGGATAAATATAAGAAATTACTAGTATTAATTTATTAAGAATCTAGAGAACGAAAGAGAGAAAGAGGACGAGTTAAGAGCTAATTACTACATAGTGGGCTAGTGATCTTCTTATATATAAATATAAATAAATAAATAAACAAATACGCTTCAACGTTAGATGTTATGAGAGGACAGCAACAGCAGTCATTGACAAACATGGACGATACTGAAGTGATGAAGCTCAATAAAGCCTATTTACATTGAAATTCCACTTGTGTTGTCTTTGCTATAGAAATGTCTAACAATAATGACGATTTATATACATATACATATATAAAAATGAAAGAGCTTCAAAGGCCTGAATGTAACTACCACTTATTCGTTATTTACCAAAAAAGTTAATAAACTGCGACTCAGTGCGACTTTAATGCCGCGAAAAAAAATTGTTTAACTATAAACCAAGTTCACGTGAAATTTAGTATTACCATTGATCGTGCACTTTTGTAACTTCACATTGGTAGCCTTTCCGCTTCTCTTTGAGAGACTTTTTTGTCAGAGGGTGCACCTGAAATCTTCCAAGGTTTGTGGCATGAAACCTGTGGAACTATGCGTAAAAACCAATTTAAGTTGAAGAAATAATAATGCTAATAATTATTCATATTAATATTAATATTATTAGAGTACAATATTCTGGCAAGATGCCTAGAGCTCTGCATTCGTAGAAGAATACTTCAATGGTGTTGATTCGGGCGTCATTCAAACGCCAGTTGGGTCAGACAACGGACGGTCAATTATAAGCAGGAAGAGAAGAGGTTTGACCGATTAAGACAGTGCAAAGCTTACCAACTCTGAATACGATTTCCAGGAACAAACTTATCGAATAAAACGCGAAGCTCCAATAGATGCCTGCAACAATAAACGATTACGAACTGGATGTAAAAAGGTTCTGCAGTGGCCAAACTATGCAGAAATCTTTAGTCAGTCCAGAGCTTCACGATGTGTCAACT
This sequence comes from Tropilaelaps mercedesae, assembly GCA_002081605.1. Classification (NCBI taxonomy): domain Eukaryota; kingdom Metazoa; phylum Arthropoda; class Arachnida; order Mesostigmata; family Laelapidae; genus Tropilaelaps; species Tropilaelaps mercedesae. Next base: position 9,115 of record MNPL01005976.1, read on the forward strand.
CTGTACACAAGCATGCAAGGCAGAGAGGGGAATCTCTTAATGCAATTAGTAAAATCCTCTTGTGTGTTTTACTGCAAAGCTCACAAAATGCCACGCTCCCATTTGATTCTTCTTATATGCGTAGATTCTTCCTATATCCGTATTCTATTTCTGTTCCTCCTTACCGAACAAGCAGTGTTAGCAGACAATTGTACATTTTTCGACGTGGCTGTCGAACCCATCATTCGGGTTTCGTTCGCTGCTGTAGTGAAAGCGTTAATTGTGCCATGAATCTACAAGACATAAAATGCCTTCTCAAGGTGCTACCGAGGAATAGTGCTTCCAAAGTAAACGACCTTTAAGCTTTACTTTTCTAAAGCATCAATACTTTCTGCTCGTCATCGGTACGGAGTTTAGTCGGCTAGGCTTTGATAGGCTAGAAATAAAGGGCACAGCTCATTTAACTTTAGTTTTTTAGTATCGGGATCCAGTTTTCTCCTCAGTGGGTTCAAGCGAGTCCAGCTCAAAATGCATTCATGCGAATTCGACTGCTTCAGCGAGAAAGGGCACTTGTGTTGTCATCACGCTGGGGCGATCATATGCGAGCGGTGAGGCGGCCCGCAGTCAGCGGTGTTACGGGGTTGCTCCCACCGATCGTCCAGCTGCAAACGGTATTTGATTTAGCGGCCCAGCCGTATTGGATAGCTGAAGTGTCCACTGCACCGCATGTAACAAGATAAGCGAGCTGGTGACCATCCGGCAGGATAGGAAAACCTCTGTTGCATTTTGTTAGGCTGGTGAGAAACATTGCAATCGTTAGACGTCAGTGCATGTCTACGTGTATACATAGATATGTCGATTGTCATACCTGTAATGAACCTGAGACAAATCGGTACGGCGTTTTCGAGCACGATTGCATTCCACTGAAATGTATTGTCAGTTCGTTACGAGTAAAAACGGTTGATTTAGCATAAAGCAACATAAAAAGCCTAAAGCTTGTTCTAGGATCGATAAACCTTCACTATATAAAATCAATTCGATAATCTACCATACTTTCTCGTAAAAATGTGAAACAGGGTGTTCGATAGAGCTCAAATAGAGTTCGTGGATCTGCGTGGTTGTAAATGTTCCTTAGTCAAGTGACGTGCACGGCGATGAGACCTACAATTACGATCTCTCCAATACTGTGTAGTTCTGCATGCTCGAGTAACACCGGATAGAGTATAAAGGGAATGCTACTTTTCATAGAGGTGGTGCTAACTTAACGTGGCCGGGGTTGCTGAGACGCTAAATACAACAATGGAAAAAAAAACGAGACATCAGTATTGCTGCCTCCAATACAACCCACGGTGAAGCGCGAAAAAAACGTGTTAATCTATTGTACCGTAGGATCTGCTCCACTGAGTTGTGCTATTCATGTTAGGTCCCACGGGTGACATTGAGTCTGCCATGCTTCAATCTGTAATCATCTGCCATGCGGTCAAGGTGCAGTTGGAAATCTACATTACACAAAGCACAACTGTTACATACGAGACGACAAGGTAGAAATTTATGCACTGGAAGGATTGTATCGTAGATACCATCTGGCAGTGTCACGCCAGCGGGCGTTGTACCTCCTGCATGTACCTCAACATCGTATCGAGTTTCCTTACAGAACCTAATTCGTTATCGTTCCTCCTCGTAACGGCAAGCCAATCGTTAACTGTGTGCTGTTCTGTGTTGTATGTCCTCTTGCTTTATTTTACCGGCTTCTCAACTACAAAGACCCGCCAGGGAGCAGGGGCTGGATGGCGAACGACTCCCTAGTACCCGGCGGGCCGTGCTTCATTCTGCTGGCGCGCACTGCAGACCTTGACAGCGCCAATGATGTACGGCTTCGTCTCGAATTGGGTGAGTTTCTTCTATAGCTGACCAACGTGCCTCAAGACGTGCTTGACACACGTGCGCCCCTAGTCGCATACTGCAGTGTTGTGTATTCTATGAGTTTCTGAATGAATACGTTGGCGGGCGAACCTATCTCGTATAGCTGATGCCTCGTTGACTTTCAGCGTTGACCCTCATCCACAGAATGTCTTGATCCACCGTCAGAGATGGCGTTGTCGACTGAGGTTATGCCGTAGAAGCGAACCTCGTCGTTGTTCTGGGTCACATCGATGGCGGCATTTCATACGTATAACTAGCCGCTCATTGATTTCGTTGTTTACGTTGCAGAAAAGGGCGATATCGGGACAAAAATCCGAGCGTTGAACACACTCGTTCGCCTATGCGTACTCGAGCCTACGCGACTCTCCTGCCCAGCAGGCAGGCCCACTCTAATGGCCGTGATTCGCTTTCTACTGCCCCTACAGGACCATGCTGTCAAGAGACTCCTGCTTCTCTTTTGGGAGGTGGGGCATATCACTTCGGCGTACAGAGAAACAGTGTTCATGACAATTTTCGTTTACTGTCTTGTTGAATTCGTTGAACAGCAGGGATTCATGTTGGGGTGCCAGTCAGATCCATGGCGTCGGTCTGATGAGAAACTGAAAGCTTCTGTTAGAAGGATTTACTTTTCCCAATGGCGCCACAACCTGTGAAAGGGCCGGAGAGAACGATTGCAGGATGCGTCTATGTACTAAACGGATTTACATGAATAAATTAACTAATTTCACCATTGGTTTGTCTCAGAATGTCTACAAACTGTATATTGTTCACGAAAGCTAAGCGAAATACATAAATGCATATATGACGCCCGCGAGTCCCTATGTTGATCTCTATTGATTTTTGTTTTCAGGTTGTGCCCAAGAGCGATACCAAAGGGGAGCCTCTGCAGGAAATGATTCTTGTCTGTGATTCCTTTCGACGGGTAGGCCCTCCTTGTGCTATTTGATTGACGTACATTTATAATAGTAATTCATAATAATAATAATAATAATAATAAACTGTAATGTGTTGTTTTCCTCTTTTTACATTGCCAACGTTTCTTCCCCGGATAGGACCTCGAGCATCCAAACGAGTTCATTCGTGGGGCTACTCTCCGTCTACTGACGAAGTTCCCGTGGCATGGCGAACTTCTTGAGCCGCTGTATCCGTCTGTCGTCAAATGCCTTAAACATCGCCATTCCTACGTGCGGCGTAACGCGGTCCTTTGTCTCTTTCATATGGGGAAACACTGTCGCCAACTTCAAGCTGGGGTGATAACTGCGCTTGGTATGGTCGTCACCCATCATGGCCTAAATTCGAAAAAATTTGTAGTGAAATATAGTTCGTAGCATTAACCTTTGTTGATTATTTTCATCATTATTATTATTATCAGTGCCATCATCATCCACATAATCTGCATTTCCGATTGTCAACCCATAGATACATTTTTGTCTACGGATCACGATGCTTCCGCAAATCGAAATGCCTTCCTGGCTTTATGCAAACTGGACGATGCTCGGGCACTTCGTTATGTCGAAGAAACAGATTGGAGCAATGCGGAGGCCCTCGAACGGAGCGGCCGACATCTGCTACAAGGACCTGCTGCACAGCTGATATATCGAACAGGATTGCAACACCCACAGGACAGGTGCGAGCAACGAAACAACTTAGCAGTATCGTGATTAGTTTTTAGCAATATTCTATATATATTCTTTAGCTTCAGCGTCTCTTCGAGGACCCATCGACTTCGGCAACGCCTGTCACTTGATGTACGCGTATGTTTGAAGGTCTTTTTGGTGGAACAACCAATTTCTATTGGTGATAATAGCAGGGATATTAATTAAAGGCCATTGTTAGAACCATCTTGACTGCATCTTCCAGCGGGTTTGTAAATAGCGTCGGGGTTTTAGCAAGACGTGCCTTAAAAGTGATATTTACTGAGCAAGAGCAATTCAAATGCAAATTTTCGTCCAATGAGCAAAATTTCACTATCGCGAGCTTGTCTGGCTAACTTTGGTTAATGCTGAATTAATAAAAAACGCCTGACCTTGTGATCGGGTTCTCTGTTTAACGTATTATCCAGCTGGCGTTTTATTCAGTCGGTGTTTCACATGATGCGAAGCCCAACGCCGTCGGCTCGGTTTGAAGCGGCCCGTATTCTCTTCAGGATGACCTCGGCTAACACCGCGATTCGTACGGCTGGCCAGACTCTTGTAGACCTCGCGGTGTCGCATGCTGATAATGGTGCCAAGCTCGTGCTCCTCAACACGCTCGGTCAACTGCGACAAAAACATTCGCGACCCCTTGGGTCACTCGTGAGTTTATTTATGTGTAATTTTCCAGCCTTCGACGAACCCAAAAGGGTCTGTTGGAGCATTCAGTGCTGGTCGTTTTGACGTTCTGCCGATATAATCCCGGTGGCCGTGAATGAGTGAGTTCAGTGCATGCTCCCGTCTTCAGCCGCGAAATTGATCTACCAAACGGAGAACTGCATGGACGACGTAATTTATCGGGGTTACGTCAATGCGATCATAATCCACCTTCTCTTCTTTTTCCTTCTGCATCGTCTTCGACCGTCGCACTGGCTTCAGGCAGCGGAAGTCGTTCGGGTGGTGCCAGGCGCCAGCGACGTTGAGGTGCGCCGATCTGCATTGGCCTTGGCTGTTGCCCTCTCAACCGAGTACACAGCCCCGAACCTCATAGAACTGCTCAAGCAAGAACTTCGCCGTCTTCAGACATCCCCGCACCATCAGGCCGACACGGCGGCGGCCAGCGAGGCGGTGCTCGAAGCTCTGCAGAGTTGTCTCGCGTCATTTCCAGAAACGACGTCCAGCGTCATCACCTGCGTAAGTTGGCTTTAGGCGGTGTTTACGATTTGCCTCAATATCGAGTGTCGATCCGATAATGTTGGCTGATCGGAATATCGCCAGCCCGCCGCCGCCGACGTCAACAATTCTGTTCCGTTAACAGAGATACGCCCTTAGTGCTCTATGCGGTCAGGACAAATGGAATAGGTCCAATGTTTGCGTTACTGGAGAAACAGGCAACCGTCCTAACCGGTCCTCTAGCCTGAGTGAATAAATCGATTAAATTTTTTCGTGTGTAATGACCATATGCGTAAAGCTAACAGAACTGGTGTCGTCGGAGAGTGAAAGTGTATCCCTGAGTGCGGTCCGCATCCTCCGGGAAACGTTGGTGCGCTTTCCTGAATATGCGTCGCGCGCGGTCAGCGAGGTATTGCTACATTTTCCACTTCTTCGCGGAGCCTCGGTCCTACGACAGGCGAGCTGGCTTCTCGGAGAGTTCTGCACTAGTCCGGAGCACATTAGTGAATTTATCGAACAAGTTTCCATTAGCCTGGGCGAGGTAAGTAGGCTAAAAAGGAACGCGATCTCGGACGACTTAAGCGTCGGTGGTCTTTGCGTTGCTCTATTTTTGCTTAATGCAGACAGAAGTTTGTAATTGGTAAAACCGACGCGATAATGAGCTCCTGCAAGTTAGATCAGCTCGAAAGGGCGGTAAAAACAACGCACAGTCAGTCGACTACCTCTTCACTAATTTGTCTTTCAGTACAACTAGAACTCGTATTAAGAGACAGTTTCAGACAACTGCTTTTTTGGCGATGTTCTTTGCTTTGTTTTCGGCAATCGACTGTGGAGAAATCCGAGGCGGGATCGAGCGCACGCAACCAACGAGAGTGTAACGGCGTAGCAAATGACTTCGGCATGGATCTAGACGAAGTTCGAAAGGGTACACGAACTAGTCCCAGTGTCGGAAGCGTTCCCTTGGAGAAGAAGTCCTCCCCCATGATGACGGCCGATGGTTCATACGCAACGCAGTCAGTCTTCAGTATGACGAGCGATGCCAACGGCCGCCTGTCTTGGACGTCCTCAAACCAGGCGCTGCGGTCTCATCTGCTTAAGGGAGACTTTTTCCTCGGCGCCTGCATCTGCGGTTCCGTAACGAAGGCGGCATGCAGACTTGTGTCCAGCAGGAAAGTTACCGCCAAGGAAGACGAGTGTCTCGGTACGTTTTTTTTTATCTACATATACCATTAATTCTGCCTAAGTACGGATCACTTTAGATCTTTTCAACGTACACCTTTCCAGTTAAATGGAGTGCGCTCATTTCTTCAAATGTATCTACATTTTATTCCGCGCTGGATTATCCGAAAAAAGTGTCATCTATGATAATTCCTTCTGTTTCCCTCGAACGCTCGTGAAGGTTCGAAACGAGATGCCAGAATCAACATACACGAGACGGTGGTCCGAGGCCTCCGGATAATCGCTTCGTGTCTAGCTCTAGCTGATTCAGGTCTTGCCGCGAAACGGGCCACGGCCGACGACCGCTTGCGTATGGGACTATGCGTTCAACTTTTGTTGCAGGCGCAGGTAATAGACCTCATGATATATACCTGTAAGAATGTGCGGTGCAGATCCACAGTACCGTAACTGTTCGTTAATAGTTCGATTATCTCCCGTTGAAGGCTTAGCTATGTATATTTTGTGCTGTAGTGGGTTGAACCTGCTGGAGTGGACCCTGCATGTGGCAGATATAAGAGAGGGACATAATCGTGACGGGTCGCTATCATTATTATTCCAGTTGGGGAAGGGTTCCATCCACGGCCTGGGAGGCGGCGACGTCACTCGACGAGCGCTCAACTCCTTCGTGGAGTCCGACCGAAAGAGAGGCCGAAGACGGCGAAGAGAAGGCCGCCACATAGGAATATTAGAAACCGCCCTGGGGGAGAGGCAGGATTCGACAACAACCAAGCAATGTGAGGAAGCCGACGCCGCGATTCTATTCGACCAGCTGTCGACAAGCGGATCACGTTTAGGCGGTCACGGCCGCGCTGAAAATCAGGTAGACACTGTGGTAGAAGTTGGATTGAGTCAGCTAGCGAAATTGTGTTGAGCAAACAGCTTGTGGAAGGCACATATTTTTTGTGAATGTACATCTGCGTACTTAGGGGTTGACTGGAGCAGTGGGAAGAGCAATGCAGAGCTTAAAACGCGGGGGGAGATTTTCAGAAAGTTTAGTAGCTTTTTGTTCCAACCTGCAGTGTCCCCTGTGGTGGAGCGAATTCGCATTAAATGTAGTCAGTCATTTTTCGCATTGCGCTGTTTTGCAGGACATCTTCTCAGTGTCACTGAGGAAGGCCTTGAGTGGAAATCTAGCGACATCAGCGAAGGATGATGATCTTCTCGCCAACTCATTATTGGCTAAGGTACATTGAGACAGACTTGTAACACGCGCCAGCCTTGGTTTATATGCAAGCACCGAGTTCCAAATTACTTCACGTATAGCCGTGTTTTTTCAGTTCTGGCTGGTTAAAAACTGTTTTGGGCAATTACTGTATCCGGCTGTGCCCTGCAGGTAACCCAACTGACCGGACGAGGTGATCCAGTCTATGCGGAGTGTTACGCTCACGTTGCGGCGCACGCCATTGATCTTGACGTGCTCATATTTAACCAAACGGACGACACACTACAGAACTGTACGCTCGAACTGACCACAATAGGGCGATATCCCGGCAAACGTAGGTGACTTCAATAACACCAACCTTAATTACCAGAAGCACACTATTGACCCTTGCCATTAGCATTGACATTTGAAACATTATGAATAATTCCATGGGCTGCTTTCTTAGGTTGTTTAAACCTCGTTGCTTTCTTGCTTAATTCGTGTATTCTAGGTGACATAAAGCTAATCGAGAGACCTACTCCTGTAGTAATTGGACCTCATGACTTCGTCACGCTACGGACAACAATCAAGGTCACTGCCACTGACAACGGACTTGTCTGCGGCAACATCTCCTACGATATCAAGGTAATACCCATGCACCCCTTCGCCCATTTTTATGATGTTTTTGTGGTGCTCTGGGTTACCTAGTGATAGCGGTGCTTGTGGTACACCGTAACATTTTTGCGGTACGCGGTGGCATTTATTGGGAACTCTCTTGCACCCTTGCGATTCGCTGCTGCGCTTTTATGCTACACCGTGGCATTTTTGTGATTTGTTATGAGACGACATATGGGTGTGTTCAACTAGCCGCTGTAGCGTAATAGCCGTACTCAGTGGAATATTAAAAACAAGTAACGCAATCATTTCATGCGTTCATACAGGGCTCTACGTCGGACACTCATCTTGTAGTTTTAAATGATATCCGCATTAATATCGTCGACTTCCTCGTAGCTCACGAGACTTCCGAAAACGATTTCCGTAAGATGTGGGCTGAACTCGAATGGGAAAACAAGGTGCGTATTCCCTTAGAAATTTCGGAATATGTTGGTATGTATTTGTGTTCGTTTGGCTATTTGCATCGTCCTTTCTCAGAATTTTGCAATTATTAAAATTATCCCTATCATCCATGTCACTATATGGCGGTTAAGGTGCAGTAGTTATTGAAAAACGTGAAGTATTCAATGCTATTCGCGAATGTTTTCGAAACAAATGTAATTGCATCCTCGTCTCCTAAAAATTTGAGTGTAACGGTTTTTGATATAACGTTGGTGGCAACAGATGAATATTTTAAATATTTTCGCAGTGACTTATTGAAGTTGAAAAAGTAGTAATAATAATATCAATTTTCGTATTGTAGATTAGCGTCGCGACTTCAATTCAGGACTTGGACGCGTTCCTCGATTTGCTCCTACGTCAAACAAACATGGCATGCATTCAACGTGGTGATAAACGATTAAGTGGTGATGCTTCTTTATCCGATTTTCTCGTCGCTAATTTGTCGGCTCAATCACTGTTCGCTGAAAATGCACTAGCGAACGTGTGTTTGGCAAAAGATCCAGTCAAGGGTCAGTTATCGGGCTCTATTCGTGTACGAGCACAATCTCAGGGGCTGGCATTATGTCTAGGCGATAAAATTGCTGAGGTGTTGAAGTACGCAAAGATTTAGATCTTATGTTAAGCCTCATCCTGATAGCGAGTTAAAGTTTACGGGCTTGAAATGTTATGTCATTTTTCAACATGGTCCTTAGAAAGGCGATCGTTTAAAGCGATGCAGTGACATTACCACAAAGCCACAAAGAAGGCCCAGCAGGCACTTGTACGTGTGCGCTGAGGCCTGAAAATAGCAGCTCAAAGGTAATTTGTCAGCAGTGAGATCTACTTAATAGAAAAAAATACGGTATAATTTCGAAGTTAGCAGTCACGGATAAGAACACCTAGTTATCAATATTTGTTGACTTATTTGGTATTGACATTTTAGTCTAAGTGCCCATTTCAAGATACATCCACGCGTACCGGCTGTATGCAGTTACTGAGAGATATGCTCGTTAATCCATCAGCGATTTCTTTCGACTTTTGTAGAAATCGCGACATGAGTTCGGAAATTTTAAGTAAATAAGGCGCAGGTAGAATTCTTAAGTGTTTGCGTGTGGATAGACGATGAATTTTTTCTTGCTGGCTAAAAAACTGGCTTTTGAATATCTGAAAATCATGCAGCTCATCGAGTCGCTGAACGGAAAAACCTTTGGTTGTCGGATTTTGCCAGTCGGCGAATAGTTCTTGCTAGCTCATCCTATTACGCCTGACAGGGCTTGAACGATACTTACATGTGCAATTGTGAGAATTTTGAAACTTAATCCTTTATTGGAAGAATCGTACTGATGTAGATGTCTGTATCTTAGCCTGAAAATGTCTATGAACGGCCGGGTAGTCAGTCGTAGTGGCTCTCCAGTAGCCAATTGAAAAGAGCACATTTCGTTGACTGGAACAAGTTTCTGCTAGGCAATAGCCCCCCATTGGTCGCCCATTGGTATGCGGTGTTTCTCCAGTGTTATTTGTATGTCAAATTTTTGTTATGTCGCACAAACTGCTCGGCTAGTAGGGAATCAACTCATTTACTTGTTTTCCGACCTTTTAGTTTTTTGGCTGTACATAGACGTATTGAATGGATTAACACTATAATGTCTCAGTTAATATATTAAATATTATATAATGCAACCAAACAGACGAACTGAAATCTTAAATTGCAATGACAGATCGGAAGACATTACGAGGTGTAGGTCGCACCCGTTGCTACTTAATAAATATTTATATATTCTTGGATAATTCTTATTAGTCTTTCCTGTTGACAAATATTGAAACGTGACTATTTTACTGCTTTGTTAGAAGATGACATCTGTTTAGCAATATGGCGCCTGGGCTTTCACATGGGTCTTCGCTTCACTTGGCAAAAACTTAGCTACCACTGAACCATTTTAATAGATTAAATATCATGTTCATTGCTTCTAAAACAACTAAAATACCTCAAAAATTCACGCATGTCTTTTAGCTTGAGGCATTCTTCTACTAGGTCGTCGGCATACAATAACGTTGGTATTATTGTGCATTGTTCGGTTCTTTGCGAAAGAATATTTTCTGTTTTGCTCTCGATAACCGTTGTGGATTTGTTTAGCTTCGGTTCCAGGTTTGCTATGCATGAAAAGAGTAATGTAGGCGATTATGGGTATTCTAGATCCTAATCGTTGGACATAGGCATCACGTTCCTGTGCAACGTGATTCCAGCACATCGTTTTTCGACGATCGGAAATTGAGGCTTTTATTGCGTAATGTTCATATTGCTAACCTAATAGACCGTAACTAGGACGAAAGAGGAGATTCATGAAGAATAGGAAAAGTTTTCCGGAAAATAAGGCATAGATGCGGGGGATATTTGACTCCCAGAAGACACAGAAGGGAGCATTATCCTTTTTACCTGAGAAGATGTAAAAATATTGAAACTCATGGCTCTTATTTACCATTCCAGTAACAGAAACACTTAAAATAGAAATCTATATTTGTAAATAAACTATATTGTTATGAACAAAAATGAGATGACCGTCCTCGTACGAGCGGTACGACTCCTAAAGGATTGCACCTATTATGTCGTACGGTGTCTATAATTTATTTATTGTATATACATAAATACATGCTAGATAGCAGCCACTGTTTGGTACCTCAACACAGAGCCGTCATCTCTTCTATTCCAATACAGTAGAATACTAATCCATGCCATACTTTCGTTTTATGTTGTCCATTTCCTCTTTTTTCTTATCGACGTCGACCTTCTTGAACGCCTTGTTCGGCTGATAGTATAATACAACGAGGTAGCGGTTGCAAACGTTAAAGCCAGATAAATGCTCACAGGCGTTCTTCGCATCGAAGATGTCTTCGTAAACGACGAACGCTGTTCCACGCGTTTCCGCCGTATTGCCGCTACGTTGTTCAACCGGTAGGATCATACAAAAGTTCAAGCACCGAAACAAGATCGTGCATATCTGGTTAGGTATGTTACATAGGCGTCTCTATACTCTGCACGCAATGTCTGTTTTTACCGGCGGTGTCGGCAG
>MNPL01005979.1:0-15695 GCA_002081605.1 Tropilaelaps mercedesae
TATATATATATATATATATATATATGTATATATATATATGTATATATATATATATGTATATATATATATCAAACATTGTGTATTTATGTACAGCACGGCATCGAAATAGCTATCCGTTAGTCCAATCTCAATGATGATTTCAGATGTGCGCGCTGCACACCCATCAGTTTACCACCGCCCAATGCTTCTGGAGGCAGGCGAGCACGTTCTCTGCGGGAAACCAATGGCCATTTGCGCAAAACGTACTCGAGGAGTTAGTGCGAATCGCAAAGTCTAAATCTTTTTAATGGAGGTCGGTTTTGACACATCTACAAGTATTCAAAGATGAAAGTTACGAAAAAGTACATGATAATTAATACGTAATACTATATCTCTGTGTTCTACTAATTTAGTGACGGATATTTATATATACACAATTTGTGTCCGCTGACCTACCTGCTGGAGTACTTCAGTTTCTCGTGCTCGAGAGGCATTTCTCTTTTGTCCAATCTAGTCAGAGAATTAAATATCGCCTGCTCATTCTCACATAGATCACCGCAACGCAGCGCGATCTGTGGTCAGTTTCGCAACAGTTACCTCGCTCAAGTTGTACCGATCCAGTTTTCATAGACGAACGTATAGATTTTGAAGGCTCTATATCTTGTCAGGTGTTTCGATGATCGTCTCATTTCTGCTCATAGGCGATGTGCAGTTCAATTCCGTCCGCTTTATAACAAGATGTTACGTGACCTAACGGGGATCGAAGCTGTGCAGAACGCTGTCATTCCGTTCGGACAAAGCCAACTCAAAAATTCCTCCCGTTAAATGCCGTCTGGGTGGAAGTCTTACCCTTGACCGTGTCATTTACTCGTTCATACGAATCCTGGACATTTCTAAGAAGAAGTCGATAGAATTTAAGGCTCTCGGTGCTCCGAACAAAGAAGGTTGATCGACATCGGTCATAAATACGTTTTTAGAGGCCAAACCTAGTAGTACATTATAGGACAAAACGTGTATCGCTAAATTGTACTAAGTAGGTCCCGTTGTTGAAAGGACGGTTTTCCCGTCGAGTCAAACCAATCGTTGAACTTTTTTGCAGAAAGATACATTCGGTGTGTTGCAATTGTGTTGTTATAACCTATGTAACCTATAACCTAATAATAACCTATGAACGCATGACGGTAGAGATATGACTTAAAGCCAATTTAAAGCCTAGTCGTGATTATATGTTACCCTGCAACACTTAAGACATCGAATGAAAGCAAACAATGGTTGGCACGTTTTTTCTTAGTGTTTTCTTTATTCCGCTTTATTACGTAGGTGTGGACGTAACTCTACAATAATCATGAGGTTTGGATTAGTATGGAACACTTTATAAACGTAGCTTTCACCGGCTGTACGTATTTGTGTTAATCTTTCCTCGTACAATGTACTTTTACCATAACTGTTGCCAACGTATCTATCAGATTTCGCCGGGCATCTCCGAAACTATATGCGTTAACGGTCGCACAATTCGAGAAACTCCGGCTCCAATTTTTAACCAAAAAATGGTGTATCGTCGTTCGTGGCTTGGTGGGAAGGTCGATCAAATTCGCGAATGCTTATTCCAAGGAGTACTCGAGAGACCAAAGATCAGCTAGGAGCATTACTGGGGTCAAACCTGTGCAGTTCATGTAAAAAGCCCTGCAACAGCTCGTATCCCGTGTATGCGTCACTGAGGACGAAGCTCGGTAGTGGCTCCGATGCTTCTATTGGAAATAAAAGAACATCAAATTAGACTTTTTCTTATTTCTCATATGTTACGCTACCGCTGTCCTTCGAAAATAGTACCTCAGGTGGCCGTGTTGGCCAAGAAACAGCCGAAAAGCTTCGAAAAAGGCGTGTGACTCAAGGTAATTTTGTAAACTGCCGTTATCGACAGAGTAGCTTGTTGCTGAAATAGCAAGAAGTTCAACTGGTGAAGATCGAATTTATCGGAGCGCGAGTAAAACGCTCAATCAAAACGCCACGGTCACCTTATTTTCATGTCGGCAAATTAGGATGTGAGCAACAACTTGGTTGCCCTTTTTTTGGGTAGGTATCGATGTAGCTACTGAAAAGAGTGTTTCTAAGGCAAACTAAAATACGATTGTTTGAACTAATTTAAGCCAAACGTTGCAGCTGTTCAAAGCCCAATAAGTTCGAACGTATAATCCTTAGAGCGCGGACAAATCAAAATTGATAAAATTCTGTTACTTTATATACACAATATAATAGCAAATAGCTATTATGCTGATACAAATGCAAAATATGTATGTATGAATATATGACGACAACGATACACCCGCTACCATACCACAAATCAATACATTAGTAATCGGAATAAAAACGTATGAACACATCCTACCAATAGGGACTGCAACATTCGTTAAAACTAGGGCATCAACAGGTTTGCAGTAGTGTCTTTCAAAAATCAATGGAGGTTCGTTGCTCATCCATCTGCTCTTCCTGGTCACATTGCTTAAAGAAGCGAAATGTACTGCCCGAAACAAGCATCTGTTTTTGAGTTGACGAACATGTGAGTGTCCCCAATTATTAAGGCAGTCAATTCTCCGGCTGTAGCAATAAAGCACATGAACAATTCAAGTTTTTCATGAACAGCTTTATGATTTGAGATAACAGATTTTTCTTAGATCTTAAGTTTTCAGATCACGTGTGTGCACACTATTGTTTGCACTGTTGAGCTGTCCGCTTGCGATTAGCAGATTCTTCTGGCGGCAAAATATGAAAATATAAACATTCGAATAGGGGATCAGATACTGCGTGGAAAATGAAAGGGCGCCAGCTGATGAGGTGTCTCTCAAAGTTTCTCATTTCTGAAAGTGTATCTTCAAGTTCTGCATAGAGATCGATCAACGGCTAATCATACCGAGAAAACAGGTAGTTAGCGCTGCCATGGATGTCTCACAGCGTGTGACAGACACATGATTTTTCGTATACTCATCCGATGAAATACAATTTGTTATCGCGTTAAGTGCGCAAATAAAACGTCCAAAGACTTTTTTGTTACCATAAGGCAGCGTGTGCACATGTTTCACCTCCGTCACCAACAGTTAATTTTGAAAAATAATTCCTAATTTTGTACAGCGTTCGGAGTTTTACATTTCAAGCGTGTCTCAGTTTCCCGTGATACGAATTCGCCAGTCGGCTATGAACGTACGCGAGCGTTACTTGGTAAGACGGACCCCATGAACGTAAGCGTGTAACACCGGGGGTCGAACCCGTGCACCAGTGTCTCCTCCGGTCTCTAGGCATACGCGAAAGCACCTAGCCACCGAGGTCGACAAACTATTGCTCAACACGCGTAGATAATTGCGCGCAAGCATAACTTAGACGTTTATGTGCATGTGTTTTGTGCCTGTCATATTCATGCCTGTGAAGTCCGCCTTATCGGGCGTGCAAAGGCGAGATTGCGGACGCTCAATGTTGGACAATGGTCAGCCGTGATAGTGTTCAATGTTAATATTTAACATTCGCTATGGCTGTTTACACCTAAACATCATCGTCTGCGATCGTTTTATGGGACTGTTGATCCGATACAATTTATGAAAAGCGTCCTATGTCGTATTATTCGAATATACTATTTGTCGAGCTAAAGTGTTAGAACAGTATGCAGCCTAAGTCCTTGAAAACATACATGTTTGTTTTTTGCTACTCACCAAAATTTTTGAAATCTTACGATGCCGATTATCAGAACTGCAGCCTAAATGTCGGCTAAATGTTCATAAATTTATTTTTCATACGCGTTTTTGCTAATCGTTTTTTTTCACATTTTCGCTCAACTGAACCTTACCTATTTTGCATGGCAATTTCACTTGTTACAACGGATTTTCTCGCTATGTAAATTACTGTCCTATGTCTTTGTTATTGCAGGCGCAGTTTCGAGCCAGTGCTCAATTGATATAAATGGCAAATCGTCTGTTTGCCGGCGGGACATCATTCGCACCAGGATTCTTACTGGCGGGAGCAGTTCGCTATTTCCACATCTCACCTCGTCCATTAATGAAATGGGTCGAAGTGTCAGCTGTACTTCGGCCCTTCTATCTCAAGGTCAAGACTCACTTCCACCTCCATGATTGTCACTATCGTCCATTCATATTTCTTCCATCAAATGGTATTTTCGTGTCCGTGTAATAATAAGCAGCAATTGTGACGGCAAAAAAAAGGTCACATTTATTTAAGCAGCTTGCTCCGCTAGTTGATTCATTTAATCTTGAGATAGCAAGCGCGATCCATTTTTAGATGTTTAACCAACTATTGCCTTTATGGGACGTCCGGTGAGGTGATCTACCTTCACCTAGCTTATTTGCGTATTTTCGTGTTTCGATTTCGCTATAATCTAGTAAATCAGTTTTTTTTTGTCTGTGTTTGTGTGCATATGTACACGTGCTTACAGGTCCATCCGGACATGTTTATGAAATTTCCTCACGAGCGCAGAACCAATGAAGAATCGCTCAAGGTTGGTACGGATGCTTCTTTGAGACTACCAAAATTATTTCACACCATGGTAAAAACATTGATTTTAAGTCGACACAAAATCCGAATCGGCCTATTACAGCCGGCACGTCATGGGTATTCGTAAGCTTCTAAACGTTCTTTTACCTGCTTGCTGGCATTGGCTGCGAGCTAATGTTGGCCAATGCCAACATGAATTCGTTGTCTACTTTGCCGATAGAAAACGAGTATCCTGCATATTTTTTAACCAATCAGCTTATTGTCGAATATGTTATTCTATTTTTTCTCTGCACTAGGACTTGAATTTATATCTGGAGTGCCTCACAAAAAATCAAACACCAGAGAGCAAACGATTGGAATTTTTTACGAAGATCAATGGATCCGAAAAACTGCAAAAAATACATATCGAGCTTAAAGGTAGTAATCATTGCTAACCATTGCTAATCATTGCTAGATACTGGCAAACCTAGGTTAGTTCATATGAGAAATAAAGTTTGAAATTGAAAAATCCGTTAAACTATTCTACCTTCATCAACATGTTATTTAGCGGGTAACGTTTTCCGTACAAAAACAAAAGCCGACGTCATGACGAAAAATCTGAGAAAATCGACTTTTATTCTGTGCCTGAAATGCGTTCAACGGTAAATATGTAACATGCTGAATATAAAATAGTCCTTAAATCGATATAACAATAGTTCCATCTATATACTGATTCAGCGACTGTGTATTCTTCCACGTGTTGCACATCGACTTCTATTCTGTATGTGAAATGTACTCAGAGGCTGATATGAAACATGTTGGCAGACATAAAACAGTCTACACCGTAGTATACCACAACAAACGTTTCATATTGATACTCCACATAGTAGTAACGACCTCCCCCAGTTCGGAAGGGTTATATCAATATATTGCTGCTTTATATTATCTAAGTGAGGTATCCGACTAATAATGTTCGGTTTAAACATTCTCGATTCGTTTTATATTTGTTCGTAAAGGCAGAGCGCTCTCAGATACATTAAAATACGTCCTCAACGCGGCCGGACTTCCGAGTGACAGTGTATCCCTTTCCGTGCGCAGAATGAAAATGGTCGTAGAGGATGAATTTGGGTAGGTAACCGCATTTGGCAACGTCCGATGATTTCTTTCAAGTTGACACCTGGACAGAGTATTTCTGACTTGTCATCGGGTGCAAAACCCCTACAGGAGGACTGGAGTGCCTCAAGCCTATAAGAATTGCATGTGTTCTACGATTTGATTTCACCTTTCTTTATTCGTTTTATTCCCTTTATCTTTTTGCATCCTACCGTTACTAATCTTGCGATGCGTCTGCAATATTTAGTTTTTTGCCGCTGCGCTCTATCGTTGACAGTTAACAGTCGCTCATGTTTCAATTTCTAGTGAATTTTTCATGGATTTTTAGCGTTGAATGCACACATACGATGGTATCGATGCAAAAATTTACAGATATCGGGAAGAAGATGGCTCATACTGGACGATGCATCCTGATGACCTATGGGGATTTCAGGGTCCTGTGAAGGATAAAGGACTCATGAGCTTTCTTGACGACAACATCGAAGTAGCTATAGAGAGAGCTCGCACGGCCGGGCCGATACTTGAAGAGGTGAGAACTGCGAAGTCTTACTGAGAAGATGTTTTAAATTTGCTTAATTGAACAGTCCAGTATGTCAGGAATGTACGCTGCATCCCACTGACATTGCCACGCGCATACAAAGACGTCGATTCACGCATCTCCTTAAATATAAAATAAACTACATATTTAAAAGAGCATGCCGTAAGGCGTCCATACGAGCGGCCTTCGCAATAGCTCTCGTTAGGAATCAGATTTGCATGCATGAAGTTCTCGGAATATGTACACGTAATACCTATCGGTCTTTTCCAGTGTATTCTATGTATGGCGGTTTCTTTATCGTTTGCAGATATCCCGCGTAGAATCCGAGGTGATGTCGAAACTGGGTGTGACGGCTCTGGCGTGGGACTGCGGCTGGGGCGTAGCGCATTATCGAGCCGGTCTCCTCGCCCTTCTAAAATTATGCGAGCAACATACCGAGGTCGTGAATGTGCTTCAAGGCAGACAAGTCACTTTCGCTCAGGTGTGTAAATTCGCCAACTTGACGCCTATTTGAAAGCCTCAACGTTTATCCTGGTCAGTGTTAGATGGAAAGTGAATTGGCATTCGGTCAAAACCACTTTCAACGACAAAGTTCGTTTTTAATCAGTTTAACATCGCTGTCGAGCTAACTGCTATTCGCGATCTTCCAAGCCCGGGCTTTGGCGCCACCTCGAAGCTAGACAGAACGCGACGATATTAATTTGGAATCACGTTTTTCTATTGTGGACTCGTTTGCAGTGGACGGGTCTATCATTAGAAGGCCATATTGTCTTATCCGCTGGCGAGGTGAGACATAACTGGCTGAACTTTCTCCGGCATATTGAGCAGGAACTAAAGTGAGTAACAATTTCTTCTAGAGTGTTTTGTCGATAAGGCCCATTAGTACTGTTACGACGCTTGTTCAAGACCGTGCATAATAAGCTACCTCTTGTTAAGAATATAAAGCACAAAACGTTTTACTAACAACGCCCACTGTATAGCGAATACTATAAGTCCGCTTAGCTAAAGCAATTCTCCAATGTAGGCACAAAATGCTTTCTCAAGGTACCCAAAGGATGTATTTGATACTCTCGGGTGACACAAAATGTTCCATTCTTTCCCCATAGACTCGTCGATTGGGTGCCACACGCCGAGAAAGTGCTTTCCGAAGTGCTTCGAGGAATTCAAGTTTCACACGAGCGACTAAACAATCGTACGCTAGCACACAAGTACATTGTTCAGATTGATAAACTAACGAGATCTATCCAGAGGTGTGTATAGCGTGCTCCGTGCTTCTCAGTTACGTCATGATGGTAGTATAAGTAAATACAGGTGTAAGCAAGTCGTGCATGGTATTAGGAGAATAGAGCAAGATCTGTGTTCGTCTTCGTCTCTATGAAAAGCTATAATATTTGGACAATATTTTCTAACTAGAGAGGTATATAATTAGTCGTAAAGAAACAAGAACGTTTCAACAAGATGAGCACGCAAGACGGAGGCCAGACCGGTGCAACAAGCTGACTCGACAAAATGTTAGGTACTACTGGAGCAGATGCATTCGAAATGTCGAAACAGATGTATGACATGGATGGGCTGCGTTTTATGTGACTTATCTAAATTAATATGATATCAAATAAATATGAGCACAGCGAAGTACGTAACTGAATCGAAAAAATATTTTTAGGGCTGACCACCAGCCAACATTTAACGTCCACGGTAGCAGTTTTTTCATTATTTCCTGAGACGAACCCCACGTATGTAAACGTGTTCGTTTACGTAAGTAAATCTGGACCCTCGTTGCAGCACTTTGCGCTCCTTGTTACACTAAAAGTAGCAGCACTAAATGTGTGTCGAGCAATTAGTCACCTAGTTCGCTATGTCATTACGGCGTGTCGTTTTCCTAATGGAATTATTTGCTATCGCCCAACAGCGCACTATCGTTGGTAAGCGTCATTGGAGGAGCTCCTAACGGCGTACCTTGAGGTGTCTTCTCGCTTGCCCGCTAACGGTTCTGCTGCTTCAGGTGGCTCTGGATAAACAACTTTCCAACTTCTCTCCCGGCGGATCTATCGACATTCACCCTCGTCGTGGAAAGCGACGCCGGCCCCCTGATGGTCTCGCCGCAAGGGGAGATCATAGTGCCGGCTTCCTGTCCGGCTCAGATATTTGTAGATTTTCTCGAAAGGAACCTCGCCCTGACGGAAGAAGTGATGCTACGGTACGAATCGCTTATACCATCCACAATGTTTGGCGATTCACTGATGCTTTGTAGTTTTTTGTCATGTAGAACGCTGATGTAGTGCACTGAGGACTATTCAGAATATCCGGTATTTTGCTAGTCGATCCTGGTCGATCTAGTTGTTTGCTTTTTGAGCTAACTTTTTCAGATCTCGTTTTATCGGTGTTGGCATGAATTTTAGACACTCGGTAAGTATCCTCGAGGAAGAGGAACTTCGTGGACAACTCATCTGGAAACTAGGCCTTCGTGAGTTGAGCAAGGACGACACGATATCATCGCATAGAATGGTACTTACATCAGGAAAATCATTACTGAATTATAGTCCTAGAGTCGTCGAGCAATTTGATGCGTATTGAGGAGAAAAATTATCAAAGAATTTCGACGTACAAACTTTCTTATCGACTCCACCGAAAACCCGTTCGACTTCACCGAATTTCAGGCGTAGACGATATCAGGCTCCGCTCCTAGAAAATCTCTCTAGGTCCTTGATTTCGTGTATAACGTTTGCAAAATTTGCTCTGTACGAGAAAAACGTTAGCAATTTCGTGTCAGACCATTGCAGTAGAGCTGTGATATCACCTAATTGAAGGAAACAAAAAATGACCTCATTTGATGACGATAAACGGCATTGTTTCCGACACGGTCACATTTCGTCCCTTATTTACTAGTACTTTATTCTGCGCAGAAACAATATAAGAGAGATATATAAAAGAGACGGAAAATGGCCGCTTTGTAATAACAGTTCACAAAATTTAGCCCTAGAACGGTGACGCTCATGATGATATACGCAAACCAAATCGTTTTGAGCCAAGCTTGTCCTCCGAAATGATCTAGTCTTTTCCTATTCACACAGTATTGCCAAAACGACAGCACTAGCCGAAAGGCAGCTTTGACAATGGCGTACGTTTGCTTTTATCCGCCTACCTGCCCAGCTCCATCCTTTTTAGCCTGAATGGCGCGTGTTTTCTGGTCATGGGTTGTTTCATTCTGTTTCATCTGAGTCGTAGCTTACACGACTGCGCGAGGGTATATGCAGAATTACCGCTGGTGTGTCCACGCATGTGCGCCGCCCAACAACGACACACGCCTGCGAAGAGTGTAAAGAGTGGGGAGTTCGTGCATCCCCAATCTAAATGGCTACTGTGATCAGTGTATTGCCCGTCTACGTCTTCATGTACGTTGCCTTCCAGGTCACTTGTTTGACGAATCTGCTCGTCCACTCCGACGAGTTGGCCACGCGTCTTCAGGACCGTCACCTCCGGGTGAGCAATTGCTTCTCGGTGCTGCAAGACGGAATCCTTTGTATACCTGCCAATTGGAAACATTAAGCGAACGGTCACTTCGACACCTGTGGTTGACTGTGCTTTCAGGTAGTGCTTAGCCAAGTAAGACACCTTGTGCCAATCTTTACAACTCTCTATTGCTGTATATTAGACCCTATTACAGGGGGGAGGGGGGTAATGGCGGTGTGACAATTTAGCTATCGCAAAAACGTAAGGACCTTGATATTGTATGTAGAAAGCACGATGACAAGTTTATAATGATTTGTAGCATTGTGAGTGTAATTAGTGAGCCAATAAAATTTGACTGAAAGGTGTACCCCTTATGATTTAAGTGCGTTTGGAAATTATGTAATTGTGTGTTAAAAAATGAGTAATTTTTTCACCTCCTTTCCATGACTGTACCACATAGTGCAGAGCTTCCTACCTAGTTGTTAGCCTGGTTTAACCTACACGTAGAGTAGTAAAGATCTGTGTATGAAAGACACAAATTATTTGAAACACCCACGTACCCTTGTTATGTGTTTAGTTACGGAAAAATACTAAACTACAACCCTAACAAGATTTCCTCATTAAGTTTATTTTTTAACATAGTTTCAGGATTCGCGGAATTAGAGAATGAATCGTACATGTACGCGTACCACCTCGCGTATACTTTGTGATACAAGCTATTTGGCTATATCCTCCATAGAGAATCAAACATGATCTAAAGTTGAGCTGCAGCCAAATTCCTATACACCGAGTTTAGTAAATCGGAACAGGGCGGCCTATTCTGAATGGCCGCGCATACGTCTGTGTCAAGCGTTGCTAGGCCGGCCACTCGGTACGAAGTGTGCTCTTCTGTGCGTGTAGCTTCTTATTCGTGACCATCGCAGAAGCCAAAACATAGCTAGTATCTTAAACAGTCAGTTCGTCGTGATTTTCATCACTTCAGAAGCAGAGTTCAGCCTCGAGGTTGTTGTGCCGACACCGCGGGAAACGCTGACGATAAGATCGAGTAGCGCTTTCCTAATGACCATCCCTCGCATAGCATCTGCTTGTGCCGCATCTATAAAGACTGTCAGTAATATATAACACTGCCGTGTAAAGTGCCGGGTATATGCTACTTAGCTCTTGTCGACTTAGTACTTGCCAAAGCTAGCGTCGTCTCGCTGAGTTGTCGGGCGTCCAGGTCACTCACGAAGGCGTTGGCACATCTGCAATGACATCTGCCTGATCCGCGCCCAACCATGACTCACTCAGACTGCGCTCTGCCCTGTGTAAGGTCCGCCAGCAACGCTTACTGTCTATCTACGACACCAGGCGCGCACTCCGCTCGATTATCCGGTTCAAGCTATGCTGTCGTGGTGACCCGCGGCCTACGGCAGGCTCGATCTGACACATTCGGAACCAGAGCCGTTCGGCGACTTTTTGACGGGCCGAGAGGGTCGCAGCGGGCAATGTGCCACTCTGGCGACGAGGGCGGTGCTGGTCTGAAGTGGCCCCTGTGCGGCCCTGTGCGGGACCGTCTCTGTGAATGCCCTCGAAGGGCATTCGAACTCGGAACAGCCAAGCGAAAGAGTGGATGACACTACCAGCTTTTGGTAGTTGTCGAATCAGCTAATCGACGTTGCTCAGAGTGCCCAGCCAGTGATGGAATACATTTGGCAATGCCCTCTTCGTTGCCGTCCTGAGCTGTTGCAAGCCTGGCGCTTTATCCCGATGCCGTATCCGTCCACGTACGGCGCCCAGAGTTGATTTTGGCGGTCAGTTTGTGTCAGTGTGGCAAACACCACCTCAACTGTACGCCGGCTGTCATTTAGCAGGGAGGAAATCCCAGAGGAAACGGTCAGACCTCCAAAGAGATGCAGTTTGGGTTGGACGACGTAGACCGCTGGAGCCAATGACCCATCCAAACCGAGGTTACCACGACCTGGGCGTCGATGTTCACAGGTGATTCACACAGACGTCTAAGGGGCTCAACATGTTCGCAATGCATAAACGTTTTTTGACCGGAATTCTTTGCGTTTATATTCACATTCACAGTCAATCCAAAGACTGCCTCGACTGCCTGCTTCACTAACTTAGAGGGTTTTTTATGCTTTTTCGCAGGCATTGAAGTGTCTTTGGCTGGCGTTCAGTGACAAAGATTCCAGAATAGAGTTCACCAGAAGAAACAACGCTTGGCTTTGCTCCAACGCTGCGCCTTATGTCGGGTAGTTTTGTTTTAATATATATATATATATATATATATGGATGGTCATTTCCTATAAAAGTCTTGAAAGGCCTTTTACGAAGGTCCAGAGGAGTAACCAGAAATCTTCTCAAGCAGCGCTATGCGCTGTCATGGGAGAAACAATTCGGCGGCTGACGATATTATAATTACGCTTACTAATTTTCAACCCTACGATCGTGCACTAGCTGAGATAGCAATAATACGGGTTCAAGTAATTACAATCTCGGTACAAGAACCCTAGGTACAAGGTCGTATCTCTTCGTCTATGGCTTGCAGACCAGATATACGATGAAATCTATGTATTATTGAAATGTACTATGGAGTCTATTTATTATAGAAATCGCTGTTCTGCGATTGACTACCTATATTACAATAAGAACCTTGATGGCGTCAATTGGCTTCTTCAATTTTTGTCAAGATGTTGCAACGTTGAGTACGAACATACGGTCAGTATATTTCCAAGTAGTAACGGAACTCGACCTCCTTATCCATGATGATCCAAGTGAAGAACTGTGAAAAATGCGGGTCCGATGGTCCTCACTGTTTTGGCGCATTTACAATTACGAGACTTTGGTTTGCTATCAGAAATAGCAACAAAAGCGCGATCATAATTCCCAACATAGTTTTGTACATCTTTGGATCAGGAAACACGAGTGATTTTTTCGCAGCTCAGTTTGTCTCTGAAGCATCGCTAAAGGGGTCGCCAAACGCCGAATTCGAGACAGAACGCGTGGTCAAATGTTTATTTGCGTTCGTATGGACGCTAGGTTATCTGACAGCTGATCAGTAATAGTTCAGTCGAAGTAGAATCACTCCGTAAAATTGTTCCCGGAATAACATGACCTATCGCTTGGGAGTGCTCGAATGAAACAAGCTCTTACTGCGCTGGTCGAATGGCAAACGTTCAGATGCACTCCCTGTTCGTTGCGTCATGTAGCGAGAATCTATTTTTTGGGTGCATCAGCTCGCGACGAACTCTGGAATCTGTTCCCTTGACACGTAACCTGTTTCTCGCTAGCAGGCGGTTGTTTTGCGCTGACGCAGAGACTAGAACCGGCCGGCCGTGTGAAGCTTCCTCCACCTATATACTGGCACTGTTTGAAACCGTGGGAGGTGACAGGTCTCGTCGTTCAGCGAAGGTGATTTCAAGATTGCAGTTCTTATGGCCTTGCTTGTATCGTTCGGCCTGCAGCTTGTTTACTCATTCGACCCGGTCATCCCGGCCGAAGGCGTCGCCGCCACTATTCGCGAGGCTGATGCAGGCGACGCAGCTGGCCTCCGTCGCGTGATGTGCTCGGCAGTTAGCGTGTTGCGATTGGCCGGAATGCTTTCGGCGTGCGCGTCCCAAAGAAATTAGAGCGCATAGGCGGCAGAAGGTGCCTTTCGAGCGCGCCAAGAAGGGAAGCGGCGTTCGGTCATAAACGTGCCGACCGCACTCCTCGATGCTTCTGAACCAGCCCTGTAACGAAGGTATGAGCAACGCCCAATCATGGCTGTTCCCCCGTCGGCGACGTGACCTCTGAGAGGTCATTATTTTTATAAAGCGCCTCAGCGTCGTAACATCTATTACACTACAGCGAGGTATATACTTGTTTCCTTTCTTATTTCCGTTTAGCGGCCATTTGGGTTAAAAGATGAGTGGGCCAGTGTGTAATCGTTCTCAAGCATTATTAATGACTCACACTTGTTTTACAAGTTCGTTGGCATGAGAGAGTGCACAATTTTTATTGGATGCCAAGCAGAGTTAAGAAAGAAAACATCTATCTAGCGACCAGATGAGGTCCGCCTCACGAAACAACACGAAAACGAGATCGCGGACGTTGAAGGCTTTGGCGAAGGTCAGCTGAAAAACGTTTTTGGCATTGCTGAAAATATACATTAGAAGCCTTTCAGTTGAAAGGAAACATGTTTCTCAGGAGTGGCAATAGATTTAGCGCAAAACTGGGTTGACTTAGTTTTAGCTTGAAATGTTTTCCCGATTTTACCGTTGATGTCGCGTCGTGCCTTACCTATATAGCTAGAAAGCTAGCTGAATAATGGATGAACAAAACGCTGGCTAAAGTCTGCTGAATGCTGTACTTCAGCCTCAAAGGATCTCTGGTTCACGCCCACGTGGAGAACGCTCTACCAGTTGACTCTAAAACGATCACTAGGTGGTCCTGATTCATCGGCAATCCTTTCTCGTAGAGGGGTCAGTTTCGTACCAAACGTAGTGCTTTTATCCTGCAAGGATCCGCCTTCTCCTCTCAGGTGTCGACCATCAGCCAACACCTAACATCCATTGCATCGTAAATGCTTTCTGATATCGTGCGGACTAACGAGCTAAAGACCCTGGACATGAAGTACACATTAGCTCTGAAGCTTTTTCGCACAAACACAAAAGGGTGTTGCGACATTTATTCAAACATCAATTTCACAAGAAACAACAACAACAACAAAAAGCTGCGTCTTTTACGTCGTAGCCGTGTAGAGAAATGTGAGAACGTACGTTCTGGACTAGAAAACAGGAATATAATATACAATGCTGGAGACGAGTGCCCCGTATGCCTGGAGATGGCCTACGCTCCCTGGGTTCACCTGATTGCGTCCGACGATTCACCGCTTGCCGTTCCCATACGTCCGCCAGAGCAGGCCCGCGTCGAGACAGCATCTCTTCATGCGAATCGAGCACCGAAATCTTCACACCGAGCCGTGCCCGCAGGCAGTCTTCAGCTACGGCAACGCCGCGCGCCACAACGAGAGAAAACGGATATCCGCGACGGACGTCCGCCAACTGCACGAACCGCCATGATGGGCAAGTTCCGCCATATTGAACCTTCATGAACAGGCGCAAGAAGGGGGAGGAAAGGACACAAAATGTTGTCGCATTCGTAAGTATGCCTCTGGCCAGGGTATCACACTTCGTCAACTTCGCTGGTTGACACATTCGACTGAACTCTTCGACATGACCACCGGCCAGCGGCTACCGGATACGGCCGGACGACCCAGTCGGCGCAGACGACCGCTCGTGCTGACGAATCTAGCTTTTGAAGTTGCGCTCTTCATTCGCACAAAATGGATTGCCGATAATGGAAAACAAACGGGGAACAACAGGGGGCAAACAAACAGGGGCGAACCAGTCCGATCGGTGGCAATTTTCGTTGCCGGTGGCTTGACGCTGATGGCCGCCGGCTTTTCGGCCGGGATGCGTTGTCCTTTTCAATGTTGCTGGGGAAGAGCGAGGGCGATGGAGTCTCGTCGGGAGCAATGGGGAGATACGAAAGGCTGACGGGTATCTAGGAGTAGGTGGCGTCGAGGGGTTTGTTGCTCATGGCGGTCTCCTTGTTGCCGAGGTGTTCGCCTTTGTCCATCGACAGGCAGCCGGCGCCACCACCGAAGCCGTAGCCTTTCGGTCCGTACTTGCGGCCGTAGCATTGCTTGCAGAAGATCTCGCCGGCGTGGTCGCCGACGTTGGTCGAGTCCAACTTTTTGTTGCACAGGCCGCATTTGAAGCAGGACTTGTGCCATTTATTGCCGGCGGCCAGCACCTCCTCGGCGGCGTACACTGACCTGCCGCATTTCGGGCACTTGGCCTGGTCTTGCGGCACGAACGGCATCTCTCAAGCGTCTATTGTTCTGGGGTGTCGCTCCACTCAACGAACGGACCCGGGCGGGCGGCAAAGAATCGATGACGAATAACCGGCGTGACGCTGAACGAACTAGACCAGAACGACTGGATCGGCCCCTGATGCGCCCGCGCCTATATTCAATAGCGAGGGCGCCGCCAGTACGCCCGCCTTGCCGTGAGGGCAGAGACGTACGGAGGGCGAGCGAAAAACTGCAGGCGGCGAAAGCCCGTATGGGGCTGTGGGCCGCCCTGACAGACTACAGAGGCGGCGG
>MNPL01005979.1:16265-32322 GCA_002081605.1 Tropilaelaps mercedesae
GACTGCAGATCGACGACGATGGTGACAGCAGAAGCACCATTAAAGCCTGCGTGGCGCAGGCAATACTCTGCTTGGCTGTGTGGCATTGCATCAACGCCCACGACAGCTGTGGGACCTGACCGTGACTAAGTCTGGGACGGTTAGCCCCGAAAAGATAGAAAGAGGCCGTTTGGGGCGAGAATGGAAGATTGAGAGATGGAGTACGCAAATGAGAGAGAAAGCGAGATGAGAGAGACCGGGAGAATGATCGTCTTCAGCATTTCTCGACGATCTCGAGTGACATCTTAGAGCATCTCTCGCCAGTGGTACCGCGTCGCCATCAGACGACGTGTACGCCCTGAAACATTCGGCCCACCTCGGCCATTCTGAGCTGGGCTGGTGCACGCGCGGCGAGAACCCAGCCGACAGGAGGCCACACCAACACCATCACTCAACACTCGGAGGGACTCCTTACCTATCGCCTCAACAAACGATACGAACTGCTATCCGCTGGGTGCGATTACAACTCGAGAGTACTCGAAAAATGAGTTCGCTATCATCATCATCATCCTCGCTCGATGTTGGTGTGCGCAGCAATTGCTGCGCACACCGAGGATGTGCACGAACCGCGTAAACTAAACGCGGTTCAGCGAAAGAGCGCTCTGCCCGCGATTGGCCAACGGAGGCGGGGACCTACCTCCCTTTTGGATTGGTTGCATCGCTCATCCACTATTGCTTCTCGTGCTATTGTGTGTCTAACGCTTACACCGCAGTCGGCTATTGTGGCTGAGTGGTTTACAGCGGTGTCTCGATAGGACGATGACGATAGATTTACCGCAAGCGTGAATTAGCGTTTACTGGTCTGCGAACAAGTTCCACAAAACTTGCCACGCAGCTGTATAATACAGGGGCAGTTTATATAACGCGACAAAAAGCAGTCCACCCGGTTAATCGCGTAGCCAAAAAAGGGACGACTGCTAAGCAGAGCAGCTTGGACCGAAGGCTTCGGGGTCACCTAGTTCGACTGAGCAGACATCGCAGCAAACATGGACATTTTTTCAGCAGTCTTGGTGACCTGATCGGTTGTGGACCTGACTATATGTACAAAAATACACCTCAGTGGCTTAACCCACATGTCTCAGTGGCAACCCACTTGCATTGAACGGGTGTATTCCGGTCTAACATTGCGTTGGGAATTCTGATATTATGTTCAATATTAAGCTACCCCTATGTGTGTAACAGTGTGAACCTAACGGGAACCGTTACGCACATATGCCCAACAGACCCTGCAAAAAAGCACGCTATCCATGTCGTTCACATATGTTGCTATCGGTTTTGGCTGAGATAGAACTCTTCACTTCGGTATCTTCTTATTTCTTTCTGGTATTTAGATACCCAGGGTGATCAAACTAAAGATCGGACGACTCTTTCGAAACAGGAATGATTCTGTCAGGCAAGGAGTAGTAAGTTAGAGGAGTCATGAGTAACGCCTCTTCACCATCTCTTTCCGACGTCACTGCTGGGATAGATTCATTGTACGCATAATCGGTGTATGTACTTGGTCCCGTTTCAGCAACCAAGTATATGGTCAGCCAAGCATATGGCTAAGCAAGTATTGAGCTCAGTGGATCGATGCATTCGCGTTCGCCTTGAGGCGACCTTGCCTTGAGACGACACGTAGGTGGGTGCACGGGTTCGACTCTTCGCCGTCGTACGTCTACATCGACGTAGTCCGCTTTACGAAGTGATGCAGCAAGCACTACCGTGGACGGTAATGCTTTCTGCGTCGCAAATATCAAGCAAGCTTGTAAGTTACGTCACTTCTCGAGCTAAGACAATCGGTCGATGTAAAGAAACGTGAGGGAAAACGCAGTCCGTCTATAGGCAGTCGACAAAAGATATTTCTCTAAGAACATAGGACATTTAAAAGCTGAGTGGTCGCCGTCGAGACTTCGAGAGAAATTCGCGTAACTTTTGTAAGTTGCTTGAGTAAATGTTTCCCGTGCGGCAAAAACATGTAAGGAAAATTCTCCTCGTATTGTAAAACTAACAGGATGTCACACTCTCAACTTATCGGCTCGTTGCCTTGATCGTGCACGAAAACCCTCTACGATAAAATAGTTGATCAGCTGAAAACGAACAAAGCTTGTTTGCGCTGCCCATTATCCTGCGAGTTCTCGGTCACTACCATGACCAGTCGAAGTGTGTAGGCACTTTCTAGCGCAGGCCACTTGCCAAAAACAACAAAATCGCCAGCTTTTTCTAAGGCGTACAGGCCAGATTATTCAACAGCTCAGCGCATAGCCACAATCTCGTTTAGTCTCCATGCCTTAAAATGCCGGGCTATCAGCTCGCGGTCAGCTTGAGAAATGATTCATTCATCCATTTGAACTGCTGCCGGCTCGTGGATTTGTTTACATCACAAATGTAAACAGCGTTCGTTATTGAGGTGAGCGGCAAGAAACCTACGCGAATAAGGATAGCTTGAATATTAACGTATTGTTGACACATAAGTTGACGTTTTGAGTATTTGGAAAGTACGATAGTAAGCATGAAAACTGGACGCGCCATTCAATCGGTGAACGTGTAGAATGAGACCAAAGGTACACTATCAGGTGACCAGCCACTAAGACATGAAGACCTGGCAAACTAAATGAGGTAGTTTCACATGGCGGTGTGAATTTGAGAAAAACTGAGTATATGTCTTGATTAAATAAACTGTCAAATCTCATGAAAAAACCCTATTAATTCTCTGTGAGTGCTGTCAGGCTCGTGGTAACAGTCGTGACATCAGCAGACTACAGTCGCCTGTGGTAAAAACGAACTATTGGCTATAACCTCATGTATCGCTTGTCTAGCTGGTGGATTCGTCCTGTTTGCCTCAGCGTTTGCTAGGCGGTATAGCAGAAGCTTACTAACGACCAGCTGGTCCGAGTGTTTCAGCTCAACCGTCGGCACTGCACATCATGTTTGCAAGCTGATCAGCCGTGATGCTGCGCTGTTTGATTCGAAGCATTCAGAATGTGGTAGCAACCGGTGCCGTCGTGCCTGTGGCGGGAGTAGGTTCGATTCCGCCGGGGAGTTTCGCGAGATGCTTCGCGCGTCAGGTGAGTGAACCGGTTCTGTCAGTTCGGTTAGCCTTGCAGCGATAGTCTGAGGAACGAAGAAGTCTATCGAGTTTGTTTGACTATCGGTTCGTCTCTATGGCGAACACTGACACGGATTCAGGGTTCACCCATAGAAAATGCATACAGACTACGACTATCGATTGCAGGACATTGTAGCTGGTACAGTGGCGATCAGTCGCGGCACGAGAAGTCAGCGCAAGAGAAGTGAGTTATTCAAAGGGACATTACAGCAAGCACATATGTGGAAACATTCCAGGCTCATCTCTACTAAGAATGTTACGCTGCCTAATCGTAGTTAGGTAGTGGCCTTTGGAAATGTATCACTAGCAAAGGAAAGTGCAGCCTCGACGGATCGGGCCAAACGAAAATCGAAGGAAAAAGCCTTCTAGCAGACTTGTTCCTGCTTCTTGTTCTTGTTCTAGCAAAACTATTATGCGATGGTTGTTGCACTGTAATCGTTAATCTAGTTATTCGCATGTTTTTTTCTTGAAGGCACAGGAATTGACAGACCGGTGCTTGATCATTTTGCACGACGAGACCGGAAAAATTTTGGGTAAACGTAGCAAAGATGAAGCTGAAATATTTGCCGTTAAGCGACACATGAGGTGAGTTTTAACTCATACTTGGTTCCCTTTGTATAGCTTTGCCGTAGCTTATCGTTTGAATCTAACGTTCTTAAGAAAAGCTTGTAAATGAACGGCTTGCCTTGTATTCGCTGGGGGGAGGTTTTCAATCCTGGGATTATCGAGTAAAATTTATTTCAATTTAAAAAACCTACACCATGTTCATCTTAAAAACGAATCTCACAGAAGCTGTGCGTGCTAACTATTTTTTATGTAATGTATTACATACACCTCGAACTGATCGGCAGTCTTCGGAGGATCGAAGCTCCGCCTCATCTTAAAAGGTTCAGATGCTTCCAGCTCGCTCCGCTTCAGGAACAAGAGGTCTCCAAGGCAACCGACCGTGACTCAGATGAGTCTCAAGTAGGTACAATGTAACACACGGCTTAAATACGTCTTGTATGGAGACGTACTGGTCTCATATAGTACTCCATCTGCCGCCGCCGATTCCGCGCCCGATCTCACTTGGGTTATGATATAGTGACATTCAATGGCTAACACCTTCGCAATGACACAATCTATCTATTGTTTAAGATTTATCCTGAGTCATTTGCATGATTATTCAAGTATGTAGGGAGAAAGCTTGAGTGTTGGTCGGTCGTTTGAGCGGCCCAGCTACATTGCGTCAAGTACAAATCCACATTCGAAAAGTTGCAACCGAGTCTCGAAGTTTCAGGGCTGGTCACAGCCCTGCCATGCGCGCCAACAGTGGCCGTCTCATACAAGTTACGGTGGCTGTCATGTGTGCTATGCGACGGTAGTGTATTGCACGTTATAACGTTGTTTGCCCTGAATTTTGCATGTTGTCTGCCTCCATCATCTATGTGGATGTCGACTAAGATCGTTGCAAGGCTAAAGTGAAGTTGTCTAAGCGAGTATGGCGTGTCTGTGCCGGAGAATGCCGCAGAAGAGCATGCCGATGATTAATTTTAAAAGTTTGTCTTTAAATGAAGAGCCAATTAGAAATTGAGTCTCCGGCAATATCTCATTCGAAATTCGTTCGAAATATCGATTGTCCCCCGGTCTATGCTTACCTTCGCGGTCCTTGCTTTGCAAACAGGTAGAGATATTTTTCCTTCAAGCAAATTTTTCAATGTAGGCGCTTGCGTAAGTTGTTTTGTCGCTCGCAATGGAGCGGCATCACCAAAAAATGAATGTTAGAAATTTTCTCGACATGTCATTTGCTTTTTTAGTCAGTTCGAGACAAAATAACACGGCTGGGGTGGTAGCACAGGGCATGAAATATGCAGTGTAGTACTCTTTCGAGTTCACATTATTTCATGAAGTCACCTCTTAAAAGTGAACAGGAAGTAACAACAGCCCAACATATGGCTAGCTAAACTTCGCGATTCGTCTATGACGACGAAAAAGCATCAAAACGAGTGCTCGTGGTCAACATTCAAAGCGACGAAAAAATATCCTGCGGGCACTTGTCGGAGAACTACGCCGACTCGAAACACAAAAGGCGTCGCTGAAGAGCGAGCGTACGCGTGCCCACGTAAGGGGGAACAGCTAAGGGGACAGAATGCAGAAGATAAAGACGTTTGTGGATAAGCTGGAAGTGATTAGGAAGGCTGAGGTCGTCGAAAAAGCGAAAAGAAAGCAGCTACAATGAATAGTGATCCGCTCCCTTGGTTAGGCAATCGCCGAGTTGAACTTCACATGGCGTCTCGCTGGCCGGGCACGGCACGAGAGGCGCTATGATCGACGGTTTCGTGAGGCGCGTGAACATTTCGACTTACCAACGCTGGCGTCGGTTTAAATGAAGAGAATTCTATCGACGCAGAACAGACGTTGTCCGACGAGACGTTCAACGTGCTGCCTTTATTCGCTGCAAGTGTGTCAGAATGGGGTTCCGAGCTTCTGATAAAGGTCCAAACCTCGCTACGCACGCCCGAGGATCTTATGAACTATTTCGGTGCTCGCAATGCGATTAGCGATGTTGGGCAAGCCTGCAATCGACAGCCTTAGCAGTTCTATGCGCCTTAATGGTATAACTAGTCTAGGAGTAGCCACACAGTTAGAGCCTGATGAAGACGGTGAAAAAGCGCAGCGATTAGCAAGCCGGAGTGGTCTACCAAATGAAAAACATGTCGGTCGCTCATACCGTCGCTGGGTACCACGGGACTTCTGTTCCGGAAGGAAAATCGATAAGGTGTGTATGCAGATTGCGACCAGTTCCTTACTCGCCATGCACTCCTTCTCGAATCCGATTCTCTGGAACTCCTGCTTCTTTAGCGGGGTTCGCAGGAATAAGCACGCAAGCGGGTTGAAAGACCTGGTTACCGGCCTCGCCACACACCCGCTGTTCCCGTCTGAACGGTCGAACAGTCGACTGACGCATGGTCCGACGTCTGTCGAGCTCTGTGGGTGCGGGTCTGTTTACATAGTCATCAACAATAACAACACTAGCCCTTGTAAATTGCGTGTGCTATACTCAAGGGAATTCAGTCAGGGCTGCACATGACAGACAATCTCGAAATCCTTTTCTGTCTCTAGGCCCAACCAGTCGGGACACTTGTTATGGGATCGTATATTTGTCGAGTCTTTTTTTTGTTGACTTCTGGCTGTCCGAGTCTAGGTTAACTGTGTATGACGCCTGTGGTGACGTATTGTGTCTCTATTTGGATCGTGTTTGGTGCGGTTGTTCCAAACACTTCATCAGAGGCTAGTAATATATCAAACAGATATCGGCTACGCCATTTCTACAGTAAAACAGAAAGGACTGAACGATTCTATTGCATATTCAATTTTAAATGCTGCGTAACGCTTCGGTTACGCATTTACAACTGACAGACGCACAACAAGACCGCAGTAGACCAGACCCAATGCAAAGGGTTCGATGGCGCGTTGGTAACTTTTAGCTGCGCGTTGATAGAACTCTAGCGAGCTTTAGTCAATAGGTAAACACTTAACCTTGTTCAACAGCTCACTATAATATATGGACATTAATAATTGAGCATGCACTACTTACCAGTGTCGAGATTCATATTTGGTGATTCCTGTTACTGTGATTCGTTTGTCCCCTACGGCTGAAGGTGAAAGCACTGCAGCTCAGTGGCAAAATCGCTGACCATGATTTGAGTACGAAAATTAAAAAAATTCAGGGCTGGGTTTCGAAAGGAATCGAGGTCCGGGTCTCCTTCCATAGTCCGAACTCGACAGAAGAGTTCTTGGTACGTATTGAAGCAGACAAGTTGTCTGAGCATTATGCCTGGTTTAAGCATTTTATTTCTGCTAGGCGCGTTCTATAGTCATTCAGCGACATAAGCATCACCTACACTCAACTGTGCTATACCTCGTATCTCTTAGCCAAAGATTAGAAGATATATTATAGACAGATCAAAAGACAGACACAAATATGATTTGCGCTAATTTTTGCTAGGACCATCGAGTGCATTTTTTTTAGTATACAGTACACGACTTGCTATATAATATTTACAGAAGCTACTTAGTCGGCCCACGAACAAATAATCATATCAATAGCTGAGAACGATTTCGTATTGCAGGAATCCCTATTTACTCGCTTCGAAAGTCTGATGCAAGATTTTCCTCGACGAATCCTTCAGAAGCGAATCAACGGAAACACTCTCAGGTTTAGCGTGGTAGGTCCCAAGAAAAGTAAGGATAATCGAAGGAAAAGGAGCGAAGAACACGAAGCCACAACTGACGACAAAAATGTCACGACTGACAAACAAGACTAGCTACTCAAAAAACTTCAGCCAGAAGAAAAATGTAGATCTTATTTATATTTATGACTTATATTCAATTATAGTACAAATGTTATTAATAAACGTATGACTCGATGTAATATAAGCAGAGTCGCAAAATACTTGTCGATCAGAGGCGTTGTTAGCTTTTTTCTCATTTATTCTATCGTCCCTGATCCGTGAGTGCTTTTTATACAAGGACAGCATTCAGCCAGGAGAATATCTACTTAGACAACTAGATAGACAAACTATTATTAGCGTTCCGTAAATAATCAAGCGTAATGCAAGTAAATGAACACCTGGCGTTTTTTAACAAAATTTTTAAATTCTTCCGATTCAGCGATAATCGCTGCAATAAACGAGTGTTACTCTTTTTTAGTGCACGAAAGTGATGAATATTCCCACGGAGTACTGTATTGCGACAGCTACATGCCCATCAGGTAGGTTTCCTCATCAATGGGTCCATGTCACCCTAATGCGTAGGTATGTACACCTTCACACGTGAGCTTCGTGCATTCACGTCGATGGGCAGGCAAAACGCCCATCGATTATTCGATCAGAGCTAAGCGCGTGGAAGTGGCTCAGTAGAACTGGCACATACTGACATGCGTCTGATAGAAGCTTCGCTTCTCACTGATCGCCAATCCGATGGTCGTCTTCGGCGCGCCGATGTAGTTTTCGTATATGCGCGCGCTTTCCGTGCCGACCCATGGCGCTTTGACGCTGTAGACGCTGTCGTCAGTGCCACGGAAGGAGCTGGCGAAGTTGTCGTTGAAGTTGTCCATGTCGGCGTAACGCTGGTAGACTGTCGTACTCCGAATCGACGGATGGCTAATCTCGGCTCCGTACGTCTCCTTCATCGAGAGGAACACCTTCTCGAAGGTGAACGGCTCCGGCCGAACGATGGCCGCCTGCTGCTGCGCGACCTTCTCCCGGTGCTCCTGGCTGCTCAGGAGTACGGCGTCAGCTCGCTGCGCGATGAAGTTGTCGAAGTCGTCGCTGTCTGTGTCCTGGTCGTCGTCGTCCTTGTCGTCATCGTCTTCCTTCTCGTTCTTGAGCGTTGACGCTGTGCTATCGCCGGCCAAGCTGGGATTCTGCGACGTGTGCTCCTCGGTTGGGCGGCCGCGAATGCGAACCGCGAACGGGTCGGGGTCCTTTGTCGTCTCGAGGTTGACGCTGTACACGTCCTCGAGAACGTTCAGCTCATGCGACCGGTATTGGTCCTGGAAGGTGTCCACGCGCTCGTCGTGCGCCGGCAGAAGACAAACATCACTGACCGCCCGGTGCTTGTGCGTCGTCTCCAGTGCGAACGGCAAGCTGAGTAGGACCTCCTCGTCGTACCACATCGAGTACGGCGGTCGATGGCAGGGCACACGGCCTGCCGGCAGCGAATTGTGAAGGTAGTAGTCGGTGCCGAGGTCCCACAGGTTCCTCGCGCCGTCCTCGCAGCGGTAGATGCCGAGGAAAACGTCCATCGCGTCCTGCTTCTCGCGGTCGGAGAAGTTGTTGTTGTAGTAACGCGACAGCGTCATGTAGATGTCACGCGACTGGGACGTTATCGGCGCGATCTTCCGGTAGGTCTTGACGCGGTGCACAAGCTGTGAGCCGCCGTACTGCAAGGCGATGATGTCGCCGTGGTTCTCGTAGAGCTCTTCGAGCTTTTGGGCGCAATCCGTATCGAAGTCCACCTTCGGTTCGGCGATCACCCCGAGGGCGTACAGCTGATAGCCAAGCGCGCAGCGCCCGAGGGCAAACTGTGCGGTGTTCGTTCTATCCAGGCAATCCACGCAGTTCACGCGGGTGACGCCGGTCTGATGCCTTCGGCCGTCCTTCAACGTGACGCCACCGATGGCCTTGAGGTCCTTCCTCGGATTGCACTTGGCCGTGAGAAAGATCCCGTTCCGCTTGAGCGTGTACTGGGCGATGACGGCCAGTTTCGACATCACATTTCCCTCTTTCTTCTTGTTCTGTCGCGCCATGTCGAACGGGATATGCTCGAGCTGGTTAGCCTCGGGCAGGAACTGGCTGAGGTAGTCGGTGGCCAGCTGCATCTCGTCGCGCAGCAGCGATTCGTGCTTCTTCTTCTCCTTTTTCTTCACCAGGTTGAGGATCATCACCGGCGAGCCGTAGCGCTGCAACACCTGGTTGAAGTGCATGCCCGCCACGGCATAGTACGGGTCGAAGATGTTGACGTTGATCTGCGGCTTCGGCACGTACTTGACGAACTCCTGCGACCAATGGGCGGGGACGGACCCGCGCATCTGTACGTAGCTCGAGAACAGGCCATGCTCAAACGACGAAATCGAGCTGTCATAGAGGATCTGCTCGGTCTCGACCTCGTTGGCGACGAACCCTTCGAAGTTCGCGCCGCGCTTGAGGTACCTCGGGCCAGCGTACTCTCGCGAGCGTCGCGCGATCAACGTAAGGTAGAGAGGTCGGCCGTAGAAGGAAATGTTGGCCTGGCCGACGAAGCCGTGCGTGATATAGAGCAGCCAGTCGGGCTCAACCGAACCCTTGAGTGGCTCGAGCAGGTAGGAGTTCCACACGAACTTGTCGTTCGGCCGAAGCCGGCCTGCGAGGACCTTGTTCCGCACGGGGGCGTGATGTTCAAATGGAGGTGGCGTCCCGTTCGAAAATTTGAAACGCGGTCGCGGTAGGTCGCTGGCCATGGAGCGCGGTTCGTCTGACGCGGCTAGAACGTCCCAGACGGGGACGTTCTCAACCTGCGGGTAAAGCGGGGCCAGATGAAACTGGAGCGTGTGCGTAAGGTCGTAGCTGTAGCTGAAGTAGAAGTTCGAACGGAGGTCGACGTTCGTGAACATCTTGGCGTAGCGCGGCTCGTCGGGGTGGGACGGCGCTTTTGCCGGCAGGTACTTCATGACGGTCTCTTCGATCTTGTAGACGGCGTGCTGTCCAATGGCGGCCACTTGCTTTCGCCGCGTTATAAGCACCATATAGTATCTGCAAGCAAGACGACAGAGTGCGCGACACCGAGTGTTGTAGGTAATTAGCTAAGTAGCTCACGGTACTAGGCTCATTTGCGAAAATAGCCACAACTCCCGAGCTGAATATGCCCTACG
Source organism: Tropilaelaps mercedesae (assembly GCA_002081605.1). Lineage (NCBI taxonomy): Eukaryota > Metazoa > Arthropoda > Arachnida > Mesostigmata > Laelapidae > Tropilaelaps > Tropilaelaps mercedesae. The sequence goes on from MNPL01005979.1 coordinate 26,786, forward strand.
AACTCAAAGCAGACCTGTGTACGATTCCAGAGCTCCGGCGTCATATTCATACGATGCTGTTAGGCGGAGTTGCTCGCAATGGGATGGCTTTGAATGTAAATGCTTTGTGATAGAGAAATGCCTAGCGTATGTGTATACGGCACAGATGCCGTAAGTTTAATTGACGTTGAGTAAAGTCGAACAAAAAAGAAACGAACCGGTTTGGTTACCAGGATGATAATTTCCTTTATCTTCTGAGAAACTTGAAAGATCCCGAATAGGTGTTTTTTGTTCGTCTTTTTTTTTTTGTCATTTTTGCCAAGCTAGTTTCTACAGGGTAAATATTTACATAAACTTCTTCCATTTTTCACGTTAGACATTAGGCTAGCGTTTGGTGCGCAAATACGACCCATTAGAAAAGCTACACGTTCACTTCTTTACAACTGAGCAAAACACACGTTACCGAAACTCGGAGCTCAAAGCTCAACATACCAACGTACCCCTCGAGGAATCGGACCAGTCCGACGAGGCCGAAACACGAGAGCTTCTCGCAGGCTCCATCGGGGTTGATTTTCTTAACGAATCGGTGAATTTCGTCGGCCGAATATCGTACGCGGTCGTCGACGACTAGCAGCTCATGATCAGAACGATCAAAGTGCAACACCCGAAACGAGGTCTGGCCATTGTTCGAGCCGATCAGGTACATTTTGTCCTTGGCTTCATAGAGTACCATCTTCTGGATCGGGGAGATCAGTGGAGACAACGTTTGGCCCGAAATGTCGGCCATGGCCTAGCGAGCTACGAAGAGAAACGCACACAAAGTTCGCAAAAATTAACGAACAACACTTCGGTAGGCTGACGGCTAATCACGCGGAGGTCACGATGATTTGGCACCCGGTGTGTGGAGCAGTCATTTACCTAAGGGACATATTGAGTCATCACTAGAGGATTATTAACGAACGCTGAACGTTGACTGATGGCCGGTACAGTGTTTCCGTTTTGGCTGTGCTATGACGGCATGCAAGTAGAAATCTGGCATCGTTTTTAGCGAGTTCGGGGCAAATATGAATGAAGCTCGAGCTACAGACAAGCTCAACATCGCTCTAAAGTCGACCGATAGTACATACAGTAACTGCGTAATATCAGTGCGCATTCGGGTATTATTGGTTTAGAGAGAGACGTCGTACTGAGACTTGTCACCAGACAGCGCATCCGTAAAATGATAGCTTTGTGAACGGCCCTCCAGGGATTAACCTCTTTTGAAAGCTTTCTCGGAGCCAACGATCAATCGATGTCCGGCTGCTGTGACGACTTCGGACCTGTTACGACGTATTTCTGAGCGAATTGACATTCGTAACTAAACGCTCACGAGAGAATCCACCAGGGAAATGTTACAATTATCCTTGCTCTAGCTTGGTGCGTTTTTCAAGGCAAGAACAAAGATTGTTTATGAGTCAGACAAGCACACCTTTGACAGGTGGCAGTTGGCCACTAGAATTGAATAAAAACTACGTGAAAAGGAATAGCAAACCTGTACTCGGTGCAGCTGCCCGATCTGCAGGCCAAACACTTCGCATCTATTAGGCACACACTGAATCAACTCCTGACTCCGAACAAGAGCAAGCTAAGAAAAAAAAGCAGAAGTTTGTAGCCCCAAGAACACAGCGGCCTACTCCGCAGGACAACAGGAGAATATATATTCGGCGCCAGATATTCTCAACGCATTCATCCCCGACTTTCGTTCTGAGTTCGAACGATGATCTCCACCTAAGGTAGCCATGCAAAAGATGTACACGCTCAATACAGTCAGCTGACTGATGAGAGTTTATTGTGTCTGTTGCAAACAGCTCAGTGGCAATCCATAATGGGTCGACACCGACAGCTTGTAAGGCGTGTCTGGGACCAGGTACCGAGCTGGGTTGAACGCGCGAAAGCTCACGTAGGCGTAGCGCACACCGCGAAAGCCTAACGGAGATACTAAGGTTTTTTACATGAAGACGACTGTGATGTTCAAAAAAAAAAATAACATTTCTGCGTACAAACAAGTAGTGAATAGGCCGCAAAAACACAGGCCGAAGATTCGCATAATTGCCGAAGAATTTCTCGGTTAGCATGGACTCGGCACCAGAGGAAGGCTGACACATTCGTAGAGTGTGTTTCAAATTGTAGTAACTCAACGCCGTTTCCCTTTTACTCTGGTTTTCTCTTCAAATGTTCCAATAGTGATAAATTGCAGGAGAACTGGGATGCACAGTCCCGAGTTCTCCGCAGGAGATTTCATGTTGACACTACCGTATCGCTTATCGTCAGATTTCCATAGGCAGCTAGAAAAACTATATACTCCCATATCCACAAACAGGTAGTCGAGTAAGTGTATACGACGCCATGAACTTACCCACGTTTGACTCACTGGATGTACCAGAGAACCGTTAGGCTTTTCCTCTTCAATTTGAACTGATTTTCGCTGTGTTGCTGCGGCTAAAATCGTATCGCGCACTTGCGCGGCAGCGCTGCCGTGTTGGGTGCTCATCTTGCGTTGAAAGCGTTCCATGCGTGAATGTGAAGTCTGACCGAGCTCTCGAAACAGAAGCAAGCTACAATAAAACTGCTTTTGTCCTCGAATGCCTATCACTCATCTGATTCTGTAATGTCATTCATCCAGACGTTAGATGTGTTGTATACAATATTCAGAAAAATATTTTCTCGTCCAGACCTTCCCATCCCTTCTCCACGCGATCATTACAGGGGCGGCATGGAGCAGGAGTCTAACAGTGAGAAAAAGCCGACGAACGTTTGGTGTGTTGAAGATACGCGGGGGCGCGGATCCTTGCGGTTAGTTACAAACGCTGACGGCTGGGCGGGCAGTTTATGTCAAGGTATGAATTGACAGGCGTTGCCGGTGTGAGCTCGTTTAATCTACGCTTTCGCCGTGAGGTGCAGGCAGAGGGAGGAAGTGTCTGTACATGCGCCGACAGGAGGGCGTGGCGAGTCTGCGTGTTTCTCGCTTCTCTACCCGTGTGTGCGTGTGTGTTTGTGCGTGCGTGAGCGTACGAAAACGACCGCAAGATTTAAATGGACGTTAGCGGTAGATCTGTTTGAAGCGTTCTACTTTCGTCCTTCAAAGTTCGACGTTTTTCGGCTACCTCAGTTTAGGACTTCAGCGTCGGCTGCTCTGACTCTCTGGTGAAGACAGGGGACGGATTTCGGCTGGACAGTCACAATACCTGTCTACAGCGATTTTCATTAGGCAGCCGTGGGGGACAGAACGAGAGAACGAAGACGAAGGCCCAGAGAGTTTGAAAAAGCTGGTACCTATTGCTACCCGTTTGACGCTGCTAGGAAATCTCAGCCCTTATTCACGCCTTCATAAAAGATAATCCCAAAGCTAGGCAAGCATGAATGAAAGTGGGTGTTCGAATTTTAGTGACGCATCGAAAAGTTCACACGAAAAGTCCCTCAGCAAGATAAATTAACGAGCCGGCCGATGGATAGATGTTCAGTATCTTACTATCTTCGTAGGCCCTTATTTTGAGTCAATAGACTCAATAGGCTGCTTGTTCCCTACCGGCTAGGTACGAATATCTTAGAACCTTGTAGCCGTTGTCGCCTCTGGTGATTGACTAAAGGAGTGCCTATCTCAAATAGAAAAGCTACGTCCAGTTTATCGGCTGTACGTGGCCATAAATCGATCGCTGACGTTTGCTTGACGCTAATCCTGTCGGTGTTTCGTACGTGCAGTGACATTGTGTTGCAAATGGGTCTGATAGTCGTTCTATGTATTCCGATGGATTAAGTGGGTAGCTTACATTATAGGTGGGAAAAAAGCCTTCCCGGCAGCGGGAATGTACCATAAAGCGCAAAAGATGTCTTTTTGAGGCCAAAAACACATTTACGGATCCAAAAGATGCACTTTTCAGAGAAAACACGCGTTTGCCAGACAGAGGTTGTGAAAGTCGGATCACAACAAAAATATTTCGAATATTTTTTGGAAACAAGGGAAGTTGAAGAAATTTAGGACAAGTACTAAAACTAAAGTGTTCATTTTGGCAAGTGCTAAACATTTAGTATCATTTTTAAAGAAAACAACTAATAACAAAGTTACTTTAGTGGAAACGAAGTGTTTCTTCAAACAACCGGTAAGAGCTGAAAGATCTTTGAGAACAAGTATTCCCATTTCTTTGTTCACTTTTCGGTTCATATTGCGTACAAAAACCGTTTAAGATATAGATTGTGAGTTTTTGATAGAAAAACACATGTGTGCATGTTCGTTTCGGAGTCGAATTAAATTACGTAGAGAGAAAATACGATTTCAATGTCGTTCTTTCAGCACATTTCGCTTAACAATGACAAAGCTGAAAACGAAAACAAACTGAGTCGACTACCGAGTCGGGCTAATCAACAAGTATTTTTTTCCTGTGTGCAGCTTTTCTCTAAATTCAACAGATCTCACCTGGTGAGCTACTGTAAAAGCTGCGATGAAAGTCTACCGGGTGTCTTGTCGCAAACTGACCACAGTGGAGCAACACTAACAACAACATAAGAAATATGAACCGAGCCCCGTAAAGCCCACTTAGGGGATAGTTTCTTGTATTCGCAGATTGTTCTTAGTGCCAGTGGCTACCTCTTGAACAGATTGTCCGAGAGGTAGTCTAGTCCGGCTCAGACAATGAGAGCGGCATTTGCGATTAGCCAGATCGGAAAACTGAGGAGACTATTTAGGCTTGAGCGTTCGTTGTCAAACCTTTTATAGATTTTTCTCGCGTATATACTGGACGGTCACCAAGCTAGCGACCGTTAAAGGTGACTGCTTATGCATAACGGCGTCATTCAAAGGAACACATGAAATACAGTAGAAAAAAAGCAATAACTTTATAGATAGAATATACTATATGCGTGCCTCACTGAAACGATGTCGATATTGTATCGTGCCTTCAGGTTTGCGCTTGCATACACGATATCCGTATGCCGACTATCTTGCATTAGGAATGCTTCGAAGTTGATTCGAACGAGAAAAGTTTACGCAAGGAAAGCGCGGCCACAACCTATTCAAAGGCAACGAGCACTTCTCCGAGCACTGAAATACCTAACGAAGACGAGTATCTCTTTGTGTAACCTGAAAGCAGAACCTGAAACAGCATGGTCCATATCAAATAAATGCGATCCAATTTATTCTGCCGACCCTAGAAATACGATTAGAGTTACGCAGAACTACTTGTGCATGGGCAGAGCAACATTATATATATATATATATATATATATGAAAATTGATTTGCTTCCATTCTTAAGAGGCTTCGTTTCAAGCCACCAGCCAGCTATGATTACTATTGTCATCACAGCGTCGCAGTCGCCAGACATTGGTTGACTACTTGTGGTACACCTTGGACGGCATCACATCGCACCTCGCTCCGATCATTTCCTCTCTATTTCCTTTCTATTTCGCTCCCTTTTCTATCATGTCTACACGAGGACGTCACCGGTTTTCAATTCTCTCTTTTGCAGCGGCTCGCAGCGGTGCCACTGCTGTGTGTGTGTGTGTGTGTGTGTGTGTGTGTGTGTGT